>VZTE01005484.1:1801964-1824991 GCA_013397775.1 Eulacestoma nigropectus | reverse complement strand
GCCGGCCGTGAGCGGCGCTGCACCCACGGGGAAAGCGCCTGCGGCCGGGAGAGGCGGGCTCTGGGTTACTGGTTCTGTTTGTTATTGCTGCCATAGTTAGTGTTGTTTGTTTGCCGTGTTATATATACTAGTAAAGAACTGTTATTCCCATTTCTCATATCTTTGCCTGAAAGCCCCTTAATTTCAAAATTATAATAATTCGGAGAGAAGAGGGTTACATTTTCCATTCCAAGGGAGGCTCCTGCCTCAGACACCTGTCTTTCAAACCAAGACACTCATGTAGACACAAAGATAACATCCAGGTTCAACTCCTAAAGTAAATTCCTGACACTGCAAGATCTTACAGAATTGCTGGAACCTCACCTTCTTTGGTCCTCTCTGGTCTGGTCTCCTAAACTCTTATCTTGGCTATGGTCTGGGGTCTGAAAGAGGGCACTGGTGTGGTATGTATTGTCTAAGTGTAGAAACAACATGCTGTGAAGGTCTATTTTGGCTTCATGCCTGGATTAGGTATAAAAGATCGTTGTCAGGATTGGCATAGACAGTACTCTTCCAGGAAGCGGTCACTGCGAAGGTTCCAAGCTCTGCCAAACAAAAAGTGCCAAAGTGGGTGCCAGAAGGGACATTTGTCCATCTCTTGGAAGGCATCTGCAGCTAAGGGAACAGATTCCAAACTTCTAGGCAAAGGATCCCAAAAAAACCCCCTGCAAAGCTCATCCCAGGCATTCACTTCTCTTCAGCAGCAGCAGTCTTTGAGGGGGATGGAGATGCTGCCCATGCCATGCTCCTGGCTTGTGTTGCTGTGATACTCCAGAAGTTTTTTTCAGGACGGAGCTTTACAAGTTTCATTATTTACATTACGTTCCTGTCTTCGTTTCCTTTTACTCATCTTTCTTATTTCCCACTCTCCCCATTCCCATGGACAACCTGTCCACATCATCAAATAATTGACACTCCTTTGTATTATACACCAGAGATAGCATTGCAAACATCAGCCGTAAGATGCAATTCAAAAGTACAGAAATTCCTCTCTGATTTGAAATTAAGCAGGGGAAATGTTCAACCCTGAGATCATGTTTTTCAGTGCATTTACATTTCTGTATCCCTCATAGCAAATAGTTTTAAAAATTTAATTTGCATTTCAATTTTTGGCATTCCATACTTAACTGTATTTCACTCCGCATAAAGAATTAAAACAGACTGTGAAACTTACTGGAAGCTAAAAAATCTGGCTCTTCTTTTCTAGCAAAATGATGCAGTGTTTGGCTTATAAACTCAGCAAAGGAATAATTCCAATTAACATTGTTTTCATTGGAATGCTTAAATGTGGAAATATTTCTATTGGTTTGAATCTTCATTTCACAGAACTTAAATTCAGCTCTAACTTGATATGTTGGTACAATTTCTGAAAAATCCATATATTTTCTTCCCAGCCTGCAGACCCTGAAGTTGACTAACACTTAAACAGAAGTTTTTAAGTAAAATTACTGAGGCTAGTCTGATGACAGCAGGACCCCATGCTACTTTTGAGCTTAGTGATAGGTTTTAAAACTTCTGCAAAGAATAATATTCAAGCAAAAAAAAAAAATCTCAAAATATATGAGCAAACAAGAATTTAGGAAATTTATTGGGAACAAACCTGAAACAAGGCAGTCTTCTTTTCTGCTAGCTAGTTGGAAGTGGAATAAGAATTTTTCAGATTTTTTTATCTCCTCTGGGCTGGAATTAACCTACCTTTCAAAGTTCTTTAAATCCAAAAAAAATGTAGGAGAAAATCCAAAATTGGCTCTGTGGACTGATTTCCGTCCATTAGGCTTTATTTTTTTGCAAAACAGAAATCTCAACTTCATTATTTTCATGTCCAAAACCAACAGAGAACGCTTCCAAATGTAGACATACGGATTTGGTGTACTTCCACTGAAAACATGTGTAAATCTTCAGCTACCTTTCTTTGCCTGGAGGAAAATTCTTTACTCTTCTTAGTCCTTGAAATACACTGCAACAACAACAAAAAGGATGACTTCAGCAATTAGGAATTGCTTGTGATGGAAGAAGGTAACCGGGAGGTCATCTTAACAGAGTATCTTTAACTATGTTTGAGATGCTCTTTCAGCCCCAGAACGGCTCTTAGACCCACACAGAATAAAGCTTGTCCCTTGTGACATCTCTGCAACATACTGTTTTGAAAACTTGGTTTGCTTGGGGCTTTTTAATCTCTCCAAGGAGAAATTCCAGTGGCAGTACTTACGTTAGAGAAATGAGTCAGGGATAAGTGCTGGATCTGTGGAACTCACTCTTGCTACTAATTAATACATATCCTGTGAGAATTTGAAACAATAACACCAATTCTGTCACCAGCATGAAAACAGAACATAGCTGTTGTTCGGCAGAGAAGAAATCTCTTTTCTTGACTACCTGTCAGTAATTAATCACAGCATCCTTCAGAGGAAGAGAAGGTGGCAAATAGAACAGTTTCTTCATCAACCTGCTTCGAGTGAGCAGGCAATCCTGATTCAACAGTTCTTTGTGTTTCTATCATAGATCAAAGTCCAAGAATTTTATGTCAAAAACCCTCTGCTCCATAGTAATCATTATTATGCACATGATATGGTACGGCAGCTGATCTACTGGACCTCAGTCCAGGGAGTTCTGAAGGAATGCATAAGGGAATCTGGTCTCCTGTGAGACATGACTGAGATCGTTTCCATATTGCTGGCCACTTGAAGGCAAGGTGGGACAGACTAATCCCCTCTCCCTGCTCCCAAAGCACAGGAAGAAGATGCCATGTGGCTGGGGCTGGCTGTCATCCACCACACTGCTGAGAGCCCTTGCACCCCCTCTCCTTGGCAGTCCTCTCCCTGAACCAGTGCCAGTTCAGTGCTCTGTACTGCAGCCCAGAGCAGGGCTCCAAGCCTGAGCTCTGCTGTGAAAGCACTGATTGAGAAACAGAAACAGAAGATGAGGTCCCAGAGACCTGGAAGGAGGTACTTTTAAAGATGAAGAAATCATCCAGCAGTGAGACCACTTGCTTCCAAGGGGGGAATTTGAGCTAAGCTCCTGACCTCCCACAGACTTCCAGTGTGCAAAGACAGATTACAGGGTCTGCTTTTGTTCCAGGTCCCCATGCACAGCATGGGTGCAATTGTATTTTCGCTTTTTCTCGGAATTGTTGGGAGGATGAAATGGAGAGGTGCTGCCATAGTGCAGCAGTGGCAGCCATGAAAGCTCATAGGATCTCAAGCCCTGAATGGGACAGAAGTCTGGATCCTCTGTGAAAATGGAGGGAGCTAGAATGAGACAGTGGTCTGCCAGGCCAGAACTTACCTCAGGAGAAAAACTGGGATGCAGTATGATGGCTTTTTACATTCCCAGAGCAATTTCAGAAAATGACAATAGTATCAATAAAAACCATTCACTGCTCTGTTTACACCCAAATAACCAATGCAAAGCTCAGCTAAGTGTCAGATCTCCTCCACTGTCATAAAAGAGCTTGTGCAATGCTGACAGTCAGAAACAAACCATTTAGGGGAATGAGGAAGATTGTAATGAGAAATGTCAGGGAGACAGAAATAACTGGTCCTCTCACAATTTCACCCTGAAGAAACACTTTCCTATAGCATGAGACTGGGGATGAAAGGGGGTGAAGGAAGGTTATGAATTGTGCCATAGAAAGTCCTTGTTAGAGAGGACTCTGTGTAACTATAAATCTTAGGTTTTTTGCTAAGCATCAGCAAAAAGACAGAGAAAGTCACAAGGAATAATTCCATAACTGAGAAGAAATTCAAAGTTTAATTGTTTATTTGAACCAGAATGAACAGCATTCACATTTTCCATCATGCTCACACTTGCATCTGAGACCTTGCTAAGTGTTAGTGTGTTTAACCTCATGAAATCCTACGGCAGGATAGGTACAGAGGGAGGACACAGTTTCTAGGACAGCCAACTGCCAAACACCACCAGGGAAAAGGCAACCATGGCCTGACTGCCTTCTACGCTTGTAGCAAGGTGCAGCACAGCCAGCCAAGGGTGGCAGAGATGGAGGGACCACACGGTGGCTTCAAGAAGCCACAGGCCGTACTTTGCCCTGCTTAGAACATCAGTCTCAAAGCAGAGAAAGAGGAGCAGAAGAGAGGGATGGTTCATGTTCTTCAACCATACCTGGGGCCACTCATCTAACCCAGTGCTGACCATAGATGGACACTCTCATCTTAAACCTGAATTTTCTCACCACGTGTACCCACATCGTTCATCTTGCCCAAGGCTGCTGGGCAGTTTACAGCAATCTCCACCATGGCAGCTTAGACCCTAAACCCATGAATTGAGTTTAAGCAGTCACAGATGTTAGCCTTCAGCCTTCCAGCCTCATTAGAGCCCCATTCAGTGAGTTTAAGGGACATTGTTAAAATCTCAAAGGGTAGGGAGAGGAAAGAAGCCACAACGGAGAACGCCATGAGTTATATTTGCCCTGCAGCTGCCTTTCATCAGCTGTTCTGCAGGAATGTGCACTAGCTCAAGAGGGAGCAGTCAGGGTGGTCATGCTGAGGGTGTAAAAGGACGTTGTTGAAGCATGGTTGAGCAGACAGGCCCCTTGTCCTGTTCTCTCAGGGGCTTCCTGGAAACGTGTCCAACACTAGCGACAGTTTTCTCCAGGGATTAGCAGTTTTCCTATTTTTAAATAATTTACACAAAAGCATCTTCCTTCTCTAAGTCTGGTTTTTTTTAGACAGAGAAAAATACACACTTTGATCTTTATAAATAATCAGAGCCATATGGCCTAAGCATTGTAAAGAGATCGGTTAAACCAGCTTTCCAAGGGAGGGACTTTGTGTGTGCATGTGAGTCTGTGTGAGTGCTTTGCAGAGCTGAGCTGAGTCAGCCTGGCAGCCTCAGAGACTGAGTGCAGGACTCACAGCTCAAGATGTTCTTACATCACTGTTGCAAAGCTGCCTTGGGCTATATAAAGCAGGAGACAGGTCATTTTTTGCATGGTTGTCTTTTGTGCCTGACTCAACATGACCAGTAAGTGCCCAGATCAGACTTGGAGCTGCTAAAAAATCTGAGACAATCTCAGCATAACGAGAGAGTTGGAGAACTTGATGTATGAATAAAGGCTGAAGGAACTGGGTTTGTTCAGCCATGAGAACAGGATGTTAGTGGGGATCTAACCATAATCTTTCAGTAGTTAATGGTAGTTATAAAGAAGAAGAAGGTACTTTCTTCACAAAGATGAGCAGTGAGAAGACAGGAGGCCATGGGCACAACTGGATTTAAGAGAAATTCCACCTGGATATAAACTATATGCTTCACTGTGAGAACAATTAAACATTGGAACAGGTTGCCCAAAAAAGCAGAAGAGTCTTCCTCAACAGAAATATTCGAGACTTGACTTGGCAAGGCCCTGATAACCTAATCTAAAGTCTGCTTTCAACAAAAGATTGGACTAGGATCTCTAGAGGTCTCTTCCAGCCTAGACTTTTTCATCATTCTGTGATTCAGAGTTCTTCATGTAAGACAACTCTCCAAGTCCAGTAACTAAAAACTTAAATCCCCTAAGTCCATCAGATGGACTCAGATAGTGAAACAGTGTTCATAGGCTGTGTCTTAATGATCTAGTTCTGTGGGCACAAAGGTTTTGACTCTGAGGGACCTGAAGGTGCTTGCAAAAAGGAATGAGCTTCCATATTTGAGATAGGTATGGACAAAGTAATTCAGATCAATTCATGCTTCACCATATTTTGCAGCAGAGCTGGAATGGAGATGCCTGGCCAATTGGGGAATCCCATTGTAGAAGGTCTTATCGTCAACAATGACGATTTCAATATCAAATGCAAAAGATAAGCAAGATAGCCCCCGTGTTTCTATGGAAGTCAGTGTTCCTTTTGCTGCAAACACCCAGCAACTTCTATAATTCATCTGTTGGCTTCCACTCCTATCCTGCCACTTGGCAGGTCTGTGCAGAGCTCTGGAATATAAATCTCCAAACAGCCAGCAAGAATCATGCTGCAACCTGCACGTGGGAGTTGAGGAGAAACATATTCCCCAGGAGAGCTTGTTTATTTTTAGGTCTAGAGAACACACTAAAAATCTGTTGAAGAAAATAAAGACAGAGTCCCATGGTGACAGCTGATGCTGTAAGTAACAAGACAGATGCATGTATGTGCGGAGTAGATTAGATGGGTGATCACTGCCAAAATCAGTCGGCATATCCTTTTCAGGTCATAAAACTGTTTTTAATGGTAGGGAAGAAACATGCTAACATTGCTTCTCTGTTTACTTGTTTGTTTTCATTCCTTATCCCAGGAAGTAGTCACTTTGAGCATTTCACACTGTATATAAGCAGTCAGCAAGCCTAAAAATTAAAAGGCTCCGCTGGAGAGTGAATGAAGGTCTTTGTGCTGCCCAACCTCCAGCTCTCCTTGGCCAGTTGAGATTTACCCTCATGTGGGGACTCTTTGATGGATGGTATAATGAGGCTCAGAGGGGTACTAATCCCCCAGGGTTTAGAAGGGTCGAACAGAGGGTATGAAAGGCCACGCTGAAGCAGACTTCAGCAACTCTCAGCCAACAGCCACTTTGGCACCATTCCCAGCCAGCGTAGGTTAGTGCTGTCTCTGGAGTATTTCTAGCTGCTGATGAGTGTAGGAGTCCAAGAGGAGAAGAAAGAGTGAGTAGGCTGCAGCATCTGTTCCTCCCTCAGTAAAAAGTGTAGTGCCAGCCTTCGCTTTATAGAGACACATCTACATGCACACACACTCTCATCCTTGGCCTTGCATGGCCAGGAGAAAATGAAACCTGTTAGGTTTGATGAGGGGGATGGCCAGTAACACAGACATGACAAGCTGGAAAAGCAGTACAAAGAGTGTTGTGTCCCCAAACTCAATAGAAAATTATTGATTTGTGCTTATAGTGGGGGTTATAAAGCCAGTTAAAGTGATCAGCAGAGGTGCATGGAGTAGTCTTGTTAGAGATTAGGAGAATTTCAGATACTTCATCATTGCTGCCAGTAAGGGGCAATGTACAGTTACACAAAAAGTTAATGGATGACAGACATAGTATTATTGCCACTGCAGCTGTACAAAGCAGCAAAACACTGAAAGATGACTCTCTGGCTCATCGCTATGTGTTCCCTCATCTCACGGTAAATCAGACATAGAACAATTCTCCTTTTCCCTAGCTCTCCTCTGGTCTTTTCATTTCCATCAACATGATTGCAAACTCCAGTCCTTTTGACCTGTACTGAAGGAGAGGGAAAATCAGCCACACACACATCCCTTGAATTCATGACTTTTAAGTTATTTGCCTCTGTTATCTCTATTCAACCAGAGTACTGTAGAGGCTTTCTGTCACAGCAATATTTGTCACTGCTCTGACTTCAACCTTTCTTTTTGTTGGTACTTTAAAATGATTGTTTTTCTTTCTAAACAGGTGCTTAGTTTTAATCAGTGTTTAGCCCCATTACTCATTTAAGTATTCATTATTTCTCAGTTCACTGATATTTAATCATCCTCATTTGATCAAACTGAGTTCTTCATCTGCTCTTCACAGCTTCCACGCTTTGACTCTGGTCCCTGGTGTACCCAGCTGCTTTTCTGCCTATAAAATTTCTCTATAGACATTTTATTTTTTACTTCATGCATAGTTAGGATCAGGAGATGAATCCTTCCTTTGAGTGATTGCTTTAATATTCTTCCCTTTTTTTGCCTTTTCTTGTGCATTACTTGCTTTGTGTTCATGTGGGATTTGTGCCAAGAGGTGCTAATTTCTTCTGACGTGGGTGTTGTAAGCGACAGGCATTAATAAGGTTTGATCTGTGACTTTTACTTTACTCAGGTTTAGGATTCTTCTCACTTTATCTGCCTCTTTAACACCTTTGATAGGTCTGTACAACTGCATATCAAGGCATATTAGAGAGGCCTCATTGATATTGATATGTTTGGGATGTACTCCTCTCACTCTCTCTTTGAACTAATCCTTTGACTGAAGAGCTTTTCATTTTATGCTCCTACTTTCACATTTCTGCCTTGACTCCAAGGAAAAGGCATCCAGTTATTCCCAAGAGAACCTTGGGAGGGCAGGACAAACTAGACTCCCAAAGAAAGCAGTGTGGCAAAGGAATATCCACAGTGGCCACACATGTGTTTAACCCTTACTTTCTCCACAGAAGTTAGATTTAATTTTTTATGAGACTGGGGTTTTTCAGTAGTTACTAACAAGGATTTTCTTCCCAAAAGTACTTCCCTCGTGTGGAGACTTAGCCCTAGCAGCAATAACTCCAATGCTAGAAATTCCTAACTGGAACATAAGCCAATAATTAATGTGGTTTAGAGTCTTTGCAGAAAATGATGGACAGAAAGTGACTCTGCATTTGACTCTGGGACCCTCACAGACTCCAGCCTTTCTTACATTTATATATTGATCCAGACACCATTGCAGGGAGCTACTGTGAGATTTCAGCAGCAAGAGTGGTGCATTTTTCTGCATCAAGTTCCTGCAGTGAAAAATGATGTGGCATAGCATTAACTTAGATCTTGTTGCCATCTCCATCAGCTGCTGCTTCTGCTGGTTCACTTGGTGCATTAAATGTTGCCTCGGCTACTGTCAGGGCTTCACTGTAGATGTCTGCAGCTGAACTGTTTAGACTCTCTCTGTAGTCAGTGGAGAGAAAAAGGAATTCCCACAGGGCAGTTCACTCCATCTGGGAATAAGTGCAAATCTGAAAAGTAAATCTGTCAAGACACAAGGACTAAGCCAGATGTTGACTTCTGTGTGTTGTAAAGTGCTACATTCATACTCAGATAACATGAATACCAACCTTGCCTTCTCTTCAATGACTTTTTGCAATGGTTTTAACGTTTTCAAGATGTTTCCTAGGTACAGAAGAGCACAGGGTTCTTCTCAGCCTCACAGCTCTCTATAGACACACTGCTCTGGACTCACTTTATTGGCCCAAATTTAAACAGAGAGACAAAGCATTGAAAAAAATCTTTTAAAATCTCTGTCCTACCAACACCCCCAAAACCTGATGGTTTCTGTGGTAACATTCCAAAATAGGAGTTGAGTTGTTCAGTATTCATCCTGTTTGAGAAGAAAAAGTCTACAAGGCCTACAATTATCCACAAGAGCTCAAGTTCTGCATTTTGGGATGGTCCTGAAAACTTCTGAGAGAATGGGAAACTCATTCACCATGAAATGTGCCAGTATGAGGACTTACTCAATGGCTAGGCCAAGTCTCTGCAGCATCTGAGCTGGACCAGACAGTTTCTGTTTGCCAGGACCAGGATAAATCTCCTCACAGTATTCTCCTCAAGGAGCAACAGGTCATTAAGTTAATAAGAGCAGTTTAAAACTATAATTATCCCACCAACAGGGAAGCTGAGAAAAACTATGGAAGAGCCACTCATTTATTTCTTGCTCCCTGGGATGTCCTAACGCTGCAGACTATGCCGCCCTGAAGAGGTGAACTGGTGAACAGGAACTCATGTCACAAGGAGTCACATCCATGGCTGTAGCAGAGAGGTCAATGAATTTACATTGATTCAGGGTACAAGCTGGAAATGGCAGGGGTTCTTTCCACAGCACCATATCCTGCCGTGCTGTTGCTTATCTTCCATATGCTGTGGGAATAAATAAAAAACTTTAGCCTCCAACGGCCTTTGAAGCCATTAAATATCAGACAGAAATTTTTTTTTAATAACCATTTACTTTTAATTTGTATCTATTGAAATGGGAGAGAAGAGGAAGGAAACGCACCTGTATTTATTTATCTCGTGATTTCCTGATGATTTTGTCATACCTGCTGTCAATTAGTCACCAGTTTTGCTGTCAAAGAGAATGTTTTTCTCCTCTAGAGTTTCACTGGGTTAAGTGCATGTTTTGATTGCCTGTTGGAAACTCCTTGCTTAAGCTGTGCACTGAGGGGATAAAAAATCTACAGTCAAAGAGAATAAAACTCCTAAGGACTCAGTTCTCTGCCATCCTGTACTAAATTTAGCCATTCACAGCTGTACTAAGCAGATGTAAAGCTCACAACAGGAGTGAGCATCCACTTTGCAGTCATGTAGGTGACCCCACAGGGTGCCAGGCTCAAGGAGTGGAGTCTTTGCAGTGGAGAATCTACTAATTATGGAAGAAAATGGGCTTTCAGCATTTATGCATTTAAAATAGCTCTGTGTGTATATGTGTGCATAAACAGAGAGAAAATAAGAATTTCAGACTAGCTGTACTTCACCCCTTCAAAGCTATTCCTTCTGAGTCATCAAGAAACTTGTTACAAACATCATGACACAAATGTTAATGTGCCTCTGAAGAGATGTTGTTTTCTGTTTCTAATGACTGGAAGAGAATTAATCTGTGATGGTCAGATGGGAGGTAATAAAGAGAATCAGTGTTGCCTGGGGTGCCTTTTATCCCATCCCAAAGCAGACATCTCAGGTAGCTGAGATGAATCATGCCTGATCATTAGTTATGTAAAGACATTAGATACATAAAATTAGGATGAATTTTACCATTGAGGTTTCCATCTGAGTAAGAAAGCTTCATAATCTCTGAAGAAAAGAAAATATCCTCAGGGATTTGCTATTTCTGTCCTACCAAAAGCAAACATTATTTGGTTTGGCTCTTACACATAAATTAGAACACAGAATAACTTTAGAGACCAGAACTCCTGAAGTCGGTAAAAGAGATTTCTGTGGGCATTGGTGAGTTTTGAATCAAGCCTGCAAGAATCAGATCTTTGCACCGAATACCTACTTGAGATAGGAGCAGTGTCTAGCTTTGGTCTTCTGTCTCCCAGGCTTGCTATTTGCCACCAGCAACAAGGCCCCCACAAGTCTGCTTTGCCTGTCTGCCCACCTGCATTTGATCTTGAGCTGTTGCTGGACTTTCTCAGCTGTCTGGGCAGAGCTGTCTGTGAAGCCATGGTGGATGCTGGACCAAGCCCACTTTCACAAACACACATTGGATTGTTTTTCTAAAACCAGTTTAAGTTCCCTAAACATGTGTGTGCAGAAACATGCCAGGGGAATGTTGCAGGGACAGCAGAAAGGGACAGATGCACCTTGGGGAGGCATTGTTGCCAGTGCTTCATCTTGGGTAAAGCATGAGGGTTTTGATCATGCAGTGAGAGTCTCACGTGTTTAATAGTCAGATCACCCCTGAGCTCTCACCCTTCTCTGAGTGCTTTTTGGTACAGTAAAAGAGAGCTTTTGTTCCAAGTATCATATAATGAAAAAATCTATGGTACTCCATGGTAACGTGAATCACTTGATCCAATATTTAGCAACTTAAACAGGTGCCAAGCAGTAGAGTTATTTGGGCATTTTCCAGAAACGTAGTTTATCATTGGGAAATGCCACTTTGTTGAAATGGAGACTTCTCTTGGGAATATGCCAGTTTTGATGAAATTTTCATAAGAAAGGTTTCCGTGGCAGGATAGGATTTCTAGTCAAAATGCCAAAGAGAAAGAGGGATGTTTTCACTCCTCTAGGAAAGCCAATAGGTTGTTAGGGCACCTGGTGAGGTCAAGACATGCGGCCCCTAATCCATACCCAGAGCCCATCTTTGGACCTGGCTGCCCAGTTATCTGGTTGAGTACCTGAGCAGTCCATTCGCTGTTTTCAGCTGACCATGTTTCAGCATCCTTTATAAGAGCTGTTCTGCATTCCCTGAATAACTATTGGTGTAGGAATATGAACCCTAGTCCAAACAAGACTTGAGACTCAGCCAAGCTCCTTCTCCTTTCCTGGCCAAATATTATTTATTCATTAGGAATGTAGTCATTGGAATGAGTAGCTGTTCCTCACTTAGCTTTAGTGTGTGTGCCCAAGTCTCAATAGCTGTGCCTATGCAGCACTAAAACTTGTACATGTGTCCATGTTTACAGCCATGTCTAGTTTGCCTTCCCCCCACACCGCAGCCTGGTGGGTGCTTGCATGTTGGTTAAAAAGTGCTGAGCAGCAACATGGGAGCCGAAAAGTTTCCATGTGCTCTGGAGGGCACATCCCAGCTCCACCTAAATCCAGTAGAGGACCCTGGCGAAGGTCCAGTGGTGGGTCTGGTTTGAGATGCAGACTAAGAGCCATCTCAGTAAAGACAGCAAATACAGACACTGACCTCAACAGGAGTTAAAAACATGGAGCACAGTGGAAGACACCTTCTAGGGTTGTGTGGATCCACTTACTTAAATGAATTAGTTGAAATTAGGAATATCCTTATTTCTTTTAATTCAGTGAGGGTTGCTAGATATCAGCTTTTGAGTTTGGCATGTCTCTGGTATCTCCAGCTGAGTGAACGTCTGGCTTTTTTTTCTGGTAAATTTCTACAGTTTTACATTCTTAATGTCATCTGAGCAGACAAAGACCACAGATTTTTTTTTTTTAACCAAGAACCATTTCATTATACCCAGAGCTCCTGAAAGAACCACATTGTAGGCTGTAATCGTTGAAGATTTTTTAAAGTTTTCTCCATGAAGTAAATATTATTTGCAAGTACATCATCCATCAGGGTTCTCTGAGGTATCATAGTGAACAGCATCATAAACAGAATGTTTTTTACTGTGATTCCAGCAGGCTTTTTTCTTATCTACAGACTCACTGCTTTGGATTATGTAGGAAAGGGTACATAGGGAGCTTACAGCATCTGAAACTTTTTCGTTTTATTTCTCACTACCTCGTGTTGAACAAAGGCAGAAAAAATATCTTTATATAGTCAGTTATGAGGACAGTTCTGACTGTTGCTGAGTCAGAAAGAGAAGGTTTAGCAGGCCAGGAAGGAGAAGTGCAAAGACTGGAACAGTTGTTTTGCCAGTCTGATTTCCAGTTACACCACTTAACATGCCCCCAGTCACGAGGTGACAGAATGAGACAGAAGCTGAACAGCGGCTGCTTCTGCCCCTCCACAGCCTTGGGGTTTTCTTGGACAGAGCTGATATTGTGGGAGCAAAGGGTACTGATAAAAGTGGAGTAAGGGATAGAAAACAACCAAAGGCAAAGTCTTTGCCCTGCAGGTAAAGACAAACCAAGTGGTTATTGCCACTGTCATCTCTCACTTTCACAGTGCCATTGGTATTTGGGTTGTTCCTTAAAGGGTGAATTCTAGGTTCCGTACATGGCACAAGTTGCACTAGGCTGGCACTTGGCAGTTTTGAAATCTCAGGTTCACACCCCCCTCACCCCCTACATAACCAGGCAAATACGCTTTTCCTTCTAATGCAACAACAGGGTCTTCAAGAGAGTAATAGATTATTGATTTTTTTCCTGTTGGTAAATGTGATAGAGGACAGACAGATGGAGCATTGAAGTAAAATTGTCAAAACAAACAGATGATAAAGAAGATTTATCTAGCAAACAGCTCACTTTAAGGCATTAGTTTGGGGCATTCTATGGAGTGTAAGGTGAACATCTATCCTCAATTTGCCATCAGTCTCTACTCAGCCTGTACTGAAATAAAAATTGTGTGCAATTCCATCACCATGAGGAATGTCATCTACAGTTATGCGCATCTTAAATATTTATGTATTTGATCATTATTGTATAGTCCTATGCATTATTACATTTACATACACTTGCAAATATTTAATAAAATAGACATAAAATTTTAAAAAGTTTTATTAAAACCCCAGTCCTAAAGAATTCTGGACATTTATTACTTCCTTTAGTGATTTTGAAGGGAGCATGACAAGAGTTTCAAAGAACCAGGCCTCTATTGCATAGCTTACAGACAATGTTTTAACAACAATCCAAAGGTCTAAGACAATAGCTTAACAAAACATGTGATGAAAGCCAATCTTGATAAACAAAACACCTAAGGACAGGCCTAAGTTTCATTTTTAACAGCAAAAAGTTAAGCATGTCCTCGAGTCCCTCACTGGTCGAGGAGCTGAGCCAGGTTAAAGGGCTGAAGGCACCATTAGCTGCCACATCACGCCTGACCCACATGTCACTCTGCCATCTGGCTTGGTCTCAAAATACAAGCAAAAGCATTTTCATCTCTCCCCAGTAGACTGCAGCTGCACCTGGAGTCCCAGGATCCCACTTGGGAATATGACAGCTCAGTGGAAGGGCAGCAGCCCAGATTGTTGTCACAAGGCGGTACCAAACACATACACACTGCTTTTCTTCAGAACACTGAGTCTTTCTCCTCTTTCTCTGAGAAGTCCTAAGAAAAAGGAAAAAGTATTTGCTTAGATGAGTCTGTTGACATGTAGCTGTTTGGAATTAAGGCAATATAGATTTTAAATTGTGGTTATTCACTTTGCACATTGGAGTAGAAAAAGTTCATTGCAGATATTTCAGATATGGTCAAAATACAGAGTCTAACAGGTCTAAATCAACTGCTTACTTCAAATCATAAAAGGATATAAAATATGTATAGATGAGAGGTCAGCAGTAAATTTTTATTTATTCATGAGCCTCTGTCTCTACTAATTGCTGTGTTTGCATCTATAACAGAAAATGGTCCTTTTTTCTCTGACTTCGTACTTGGTTATAGCAAGATCTGATGAAATAATTTCTGCAAAGATTGTACAACTAAATGCCTGGCTATTATTTCGCAGTTATGAAAATAAATCAGGATTAATTCCACTGATATCAAACATGGCTATAAAATGTACATGGGTGGCATGAGCACCAGACTTTATATACAGTACATTCAATTTCTATGTAAGTTTAAGCTTTGAAGAACTTCAATCTTCAGAGAAGTTTATCTGCCTGAACATACAAATTCCTTCAGAGACTGCAGCAGTGATTACAAACTCCACAAGCACTGAGCTGTGAAAAAGTTTGTAAATACCACTAAGTTTTTAAGAAGTTCTCAGAGATTCAAGTATGTGGTGCAGATTGCTTCATTATGAATCAATCAGCCTTCTGGGTAAATAGGTAAAGTTTTTAGGCAGGAATGGAGGAAATATTGTATATATACCTACATATATATGTGTGTGTGTGCATATATGTGTATATATATATAAAATATTTTTGCTAGTTTGTGCTAGTCCTGAGGTCCACAAATTTATTTTTCATTTTTCCCCTGCTGCCACTAAAATCAAAAGGAGCATTAAACCCTCTAATTTTCCACAGTACTGCCTCAGAAGTGCCTAATCTGATTTAGCTAAAACTTCCTGGAGAACAAACGTGCTTTTCCCAGGAGGCTATGCACCAGAGAGGAGAGCAGGAATGAAGGAGTTCAAGGAAACATTTCTAAGTCAAGCTCGTAGTGCAGTGTGAACTTTAGCCAGACATGATGAGGAGTTCTGCTGCTTTTTTTGGTTTTTTTATTGTTGAAAAAAAATTGTCATTTCATCAAAATGTAAAATTATCAAGGAAGCCTGCTGATTTTTTTCTGGAAAGACTTTTTGGACATTTTGTGGGGAAAAGTGGAACAAAAGCGGTTACTGTGTTGCTCTGAAGCCTTAGTCTGGGGTAATGGTTTGGAATAAATATGATAACCAGTAGGTTCTGTCCTTCTTAACTTACGGAATAAAACCAAACCTTGTCTCCCCACCATTTTTCTGCCTTGTTTATTTAATTATTGAACTTTATAAAATAAAAACCTTGTCTATCCTTGCATATTGGGCAAAACAAGAGCCAGGTTTGGACTGGGGCTTCTGACCTGTGTAATTTCATAAACAATCACCTCTTTGTTTATTTCTGGCTGTTGCCAGCCATCTCTCTGGACACTTCGTGCATGATGAGCTCAATGCAGAGACTCTGAGCGACTGTTTCTGTGGGAGCCACACTGGCAACTGATGGAGCAGAGACTGGAAACATCTCTGAACCAGAGAAAGCTGCAGGTGCCATTTCGTCACAAGGATGCACTGCAAGGAAAGACTAAGGATGTGACTCTTCTCTCTCAAGGACAGAGATGAAGATTGGAGTTGACCCTGAGGAATTTGCTCTTCTTAAACACTCTGAGCATGTAACATTGAGATGAGTATTAGTTATGCTAGGATTACTGTGGTAGTCCCTAGGTATTTAAATGCCTAAACCCCAGCCTGTTCCTGATTTTCTCTGTCTAGACATGGACTCTAGGATCTTTTACTGCAGAAAAATCTTACGCAGTGTTTTCTATCGACCTCCAAGCAGTCCATGCCAGGCCGAAAATCTTTCACTGAGAATACTTTGACAGATAACTGACTTTGGCCTTGCATGCAGCGGGGCGAACATGGGCAGAGGGGATCTGGGGCAAGTGCTGTTATCCTTGGATTCATAGTTCACGTCTACTGCCGCTTTTGAAATTTGCCTTGCTTCCACTCCCCAGCCTTCAGCTACTTCAGTGACTTCAGCTCCCAGCTCCAAATTTAACGAGTTTCTATAATCTGGCTACAGTGAACCTGGGACTTTTGACTCAACACGAACTTGCAGAATGTGATACAAACAGTTAAACCCAGCCAAGGAGGATTTGGGTTTGTTTTCTCTCCTAAAAAGAAGCTGTAATCCATTCAAAGAATTACCAAGGTATTTTTGAATCAAGCTAACTCATTTCTGGAGTTCATGCTGAGGTAATGTGTTATTAACCTCAGTTGTTCAGTTTTAATCTTCTCTATCCATGGGAACAAAGTTGGATTTTGGCTTTGGCTTAAAAAATTAATCATCTACCATCCTGACAAAACTCAGAAGTGAGTGGAGATGTGTGAAGGAGAGGACAGCAAAGGACATGGGGTGCTACAGTCTGCTGAGGCAAAAAAGAGAAGATCAGACCATTTAATGCCACAGGCTGATATATCGTGGGTTTACTCAAGTGAGTGGAGGTTGCATATCTTACCAGGAGTGTTTGATCACTTCCACCCTCGGTGCTGGGTGGTTAACCTGCCCTGGGATGCTTCCAGTTAGGGAAGCAGAGAGGTAGCCCAGAGGGAGAGGAGGCTGCTCAGCTCCATGCTCTTTCAGAGATTAACATAACAGAGTGCCTCCAGCTCTTCACAGATGCCATACTTGAATCCCCTGCTTTGTTCAAAGGACCAGGGACCATGACAAACTGATAGGGACTGTGGCTAAAGAAGTTCTCCAGAAGCCACCAGTTGGCACTTTTCAGCGGTAGCTATAATCCAGATTTACTGGCCAATTCCTTCTTAGCTGATTTTTTGCCATGTAAAATGATTCTGCCTGCTCTGCTGCACTGATAGGGAGAAGTAAACAGGAGACAGAAAACAAGTGAGAAATGTCAGTTGGCACTGACAGAAGCGATGTGCGTAGTGTGGAAATGCTGGTGTTTCGTGGCATTCAGCAGGCCCCAGGTCAGGCTACAGGATCTTAAAGACCTTCTCATCCAGGAGATACGGACTATTTTGCAATTTCTTAACAAATAAACAACAAAAAAAATAGTTGTTTACTTCTCCCAAATATATCAGAGCAAGTGTCACAACCTGAAAGTACTTTCACCAGTTCACCACCCCTCCCTGCAGCAGGAAGGAAAGGGTGGGCAGGGCAGATGTCAACAGGAAAACATCTGTCTGAACACCTGGCAGAGCTACAAGGTAAGGATGTGGGTGGCAGCATCTTCCTGAAGGGGGCCTCAGGTCTCAAAATCTTGGAAAACAAATCTCACGATTGTGCAAGAGTAGTTTGAAAATAACAATGAGATATATTCTTGGTAGAGTCTCTATATAATTGCTTGTATCTCTTCTCTCTGTCCTCTTGGTAAGGAGATCCAGATGCTGATTTCACTGAAGTCAGCAGATTCACACTCATTTTTCTATTTCCTGTGAAGTGGTTTCTGCCTTTGTCTTTCTCTCTCCTTAATTAATTCTGCATCATCCAACTGCCCCTTTTGGCATTCCTGATTTTTAATGTTCTTAGATTTATATGGTTTTCAATGCTAATCCCTAAAACTAAAGTGTGTAGCTATCTATTTAATCCAGTTTTCTGCTTTCCTTCCTTTTCATCTGTGTAATATGATTCTCTCCCATCTCTTTTTCTGCAGGCTGCCAGTGCCGAAACAAAGCTAGTCCTATTACTCCAGTCATACATTTTTAATGAATTTTTGTTTCATGCTCGCTATTCCATTTTTTTAAAATAGATTTCTATCTTTCTTTCATGTATCATTTTTTATAGAGCTTTCTCACAGGTCTCCCTGCTGAGACTCTTTAACAGTAAGTCTCAGAGAAGTAGAAAGACTCACATCAGCCAGCCAGAGACAAGCTGGATCCAGTGTACAAATCAGCTGATCCCACTGGAGGTATTGGGAACCCGAATGCTCAGTGCTGCATCTTCACCCAGGTTCAGCACAGCATGAAACTGAGCTCCACAGCTTCTTTCTGGAGGTAGCTTAGGTGCAGCTGGCTCAGAAGAGTCAGAGTGAGCTTGTCTGTGCCCATCGCACACTACAGCCCATGGCATTCTTCTTCAAGACAGATTCCTCTAGAGAATGGCTGTCCAGCCACCTGCTGCAGGATTTTTCCAAGCAGCATCACATAGACTATAAACTAGTCCACTTTTCTGCCTCTGTTAGGCGTGGTTACTTCAAGAACATGTTATGCACGCTGCCCTTACACCTTCCAGTCAGGCCTAGTTTATGTGCCTTTAGTATTTCATATTTGAACCTCTGGCTCCTTGGTTTACCCTTTCCCAAAAAGCCTGCAAGTGCATTTGTTTTCAAAGTCCTTGGACGGAGTCATTTCTCCACTAAGATTCTGTGACCTTTCAATTCCGTACTTGACTGCAATCAAGAAGGTGCAAAGTCTTTGGATTCTGGATATTTCTGCATTTCAGCCAAAATAAGTGTCAGTCTTTTTGGCTAAAAGGAGGACTTCACTTTGCCAAAGAAGAACCTGGTAAAAAACCGTTTTATTTTTCTTCTTGCCTTGACACTTTTGAACTGAAATATTCAATATTCAAATTTCAGTACAGAGCTGAAATAAGTTGGTCAGAAAACTTCAAATATATCACCTTCATCAGGACCTTTCTTTAGCAGCTAAGCTCAAAACCACTGGTATGTCACTCCATTTCATTACTCCAGCACAGTACTATCAAATCTAATTTTGGGAGCCTTCCATGGACCATGGTTAGCTTATATCACATATGACATCCCTGTCTCCAAAGTCATTCTGTCTTTAGAACCTATTCAGATAGCAGGACTTATCCAAGAATTCATAATGAATGGGGTGGGATACCAATCCATGGCTTCATTTATCATTTCTATCGGACGTGACGTTCAAAATACTATCATTGTGAGTAACTTCTCTACCTCAGAAGACATTTGAAATGACTGGATATTATCTAACAAGAAAAAAAGGAAAGGAAAGAGAAAAGGTCTACAGATGTTCTGCAATGCTATACAAGACAAGCAAGACTCTTCAAATACACAAATATGGATATTTCTATGTACATTATTTCACACGAAGTATTTAACTTATAATTTCTTAACTTCAAGTTTAATCTACCAAGGCTGTCTTTTTGAAGTACAATTATACAAAATCAAATGTCAATAAATACATTTTATGTGCACAACCTGTTTCCTGCAATTCAGGCAAAAATATTAGAAGAAAAGGACGTTCTCATAGTGTATTTAATTTTTTTTTTAAAGAAAACTAAGCCTTCTGGAAAATTCTGCAAGTACATTGTAAATCTAGCTGTTCTGTTGGCTTCCTCTTACAAATTCCACAGCGATAGAGAGGACTTTGTACACAATAGCAGCTGATATTTGAATAGCTTGCAAGAGGTTTTACTGTTAGCATCTCAGCCTCAAACACCCAGCAGTATTTTCATTTCCCTCCAAAAAAATGCTTCGAAGGAAAATAATTCCAAATTGAGTTGTCTGGAATTATTTTTGGCGTGAACTTGAATCACCTTTGGCATTAAACATGCCTTTCATTTTGCCACTTGAACTTTGCTCAAGGAGATGGGGAAGAGCACAGGCACAGTGCCACATTTCAGAACAAAATACCCATTTTACATTACATTCCCACTGCCTTTATCTAATTGCATGTGAATATCTGACAGGAAATGGAACAGGATACTCAGCATTCAATGCTTTTAGGAAACAGATAATTGGTAAATTGGTCTTTGCTATAGTTAAAGGAACAATTGTTTTACTGGACTGACCAAAACCAAATTACACCAGGGAAGCCAAAGAATACTGGGCGAAAATGGGATAATTCTTTCTCTGTCTCTTTTCTTTTCAGTTTTTGCTGCATTTCTTTCCCTAGTCTGATGCTCTCTCCTTGTAGGTGCGTGACTGGTAGGAAAAAATAATTTAACTTCAAATGCTGTTAAGATAATTAGCTGTCACATACAAGTTTTGCTTATTCCCCAGCCAGGATAATGTCATTTTTAACAAATTGTCATGGCTGGCCCTACATTACAGAAATGAGCTGTGTTCCTACTGATCATCTTCCGGCCTTTGAGATAGAAAATGGCTTTGCACTTTTTGAGCATTTTGAGACAGTGATCTATTTATATACTGGTAATCAAGTGGTTCAAAGATGTGAGAAACTTTTCCTTTTTCTTTTTTTCCCATACTTCCCTGATAAAGAAATGAGGGGAAAGAATGCTTTTGAAAAGAAGATTTCCAAGCAGACACTCATACCCTCCACCTAATAGCAACAGTAAATGATTTTCCTATGATACTTTCCACTAAGAAACTTTCTTCTAGGTCATTCCAGGGTGATTGGTGATCCCACATTTGAGTACAAGGGTCCTTTTCATATGAGCACTTTCAACCATTGCTCAGCTTGAAGGAACCTAAAAGGTTGTGGTTTGTGATTGGGTCCTCATAGGTCCATGACTGATCCACTTGATCTTTTCTTTCTCATTTCACTAGAAACCGTATCAATGATTTCCAGTTCAATAAATTGCATAAGTTACTGAAGTTGGTTGGTTGTTTTTTTTTCTTGTCTTTGCAGGGATCAGGAAGAGGAAGCACATCAGCTGGGTGGTAACTTTCCTTGTCCTTATTACACATGATCTGCAAGTGGTGCAGATATCATTGGATTGGATATGGTTTGTGTACCCACCATGGACCCAGCCTAGGAACTGTAGTGCTGTTTTCTCTGAGAGTCATCAGAACTCATCATTTTGCCTAGAGTGGTTTTGTTAGTGTTCATGACATTAAAATATAAAACACCTATTGAGGAGCAAAGCTCTAATTGAATGATACAACTTGGTAGGTAAAATCAGATGAGCCCAAGGGACAATTTAAGTAGCTTCTGCAGTTCTAAATCATTTCCCTTATAATAAGAAAAGGCAACAGTGACGAAGAGTATGAGTATCTAACAAATACATATGACTTTAAATAAGGCTTATGGGCAGCAAAATTATGTTTTACTTTGTACATTCTTGCATGAGAGAAAAAAAATATTTATATTAGAAAGTAGAGGTGTAATTTAGATTAAACCATTTGAAGACTGATACTCCAGATGACAATGAATTTAATGACACTTTATAGTTTTCAGAATCTGTAACAGTAGGATAGTGAAGGATTTCATTAAAATTTACAATACTCCTGCCAGGTATTGCTATTAGAGACCACTAAAAGGAAAGGGACTTGCTCAAAGTAGTCCTACATTGAAATCATGACTCATAAAGCTCAGAAGTCTGAGTTTATTCCCTGATCTAACCATAAACCCTGACTATGTCAGCCTGGTCCCTCACCTGGGGGTCTGGCAGTGCTGGCAGGGCTGCACATCCCAGTGTCTATGGGAGCAATCACACCTTGTTGCTGGTTTCTGTCTTCAGCCCATTTGGTGTGTCTGTTTGCTTCTTAAACACCATCTCAGCTGGAGATGAGCTAATTTTTGTGGATTTTGCATGGACAACATCAAGTTCAGCACTGTCTGATAGATGACTCTGTGTCAGCTAAGAGACAGTGCTGCTGCACAGTGAGAACATTGGCTTTTTCTAGTGGGAGCAGCCAACATGAGCAGCTCTGAAAAATGACACAGATGTCCATTTGTTTTTTAAAGACACATTAATCTTTCAAGAAAAGTGTTTCTGAAGTTGTATTTGGACTTGGCTTTCGTTAATGTCCCATATTGCTAATTGATTTTTCTGACCTTCCCAGCCCATATGAAAACAGGGCGGCTGGGGCTGCTGAGGGAAAGCACTGTTTGCTAGCACAAGAGCCACATGGCCAGCAGCCAGCAGCACAATTACACCACGTGCCTGGAATGATAATTGAGCTATTGCTCCCCTCTTTACTTTTAACCTTGTTATTAGCATTGATGCAGCCTAGGCGTGAGAGATTGATAGAAAAAATGGGCCACAAAAACTTACTATGACGACATTACATAGAAGGTCCTCAGAAGGTACCATAGTGAGAGTCCACTTGGGTGCAACCAAAGAAGAAATAAGATAAATAGCTCTTATTAATAATTATTATTGTTGCTACTACTGCTGTTACTGCAGCTATTACTATTACTGTTATTCCTTGCTGCATTCAGGAAGGATCTGGGAGGTGCCGGAGATGATAGTTTCTACTAAGGAGAGAGCAAGATGGACAAGAACATCATGTCCCAGGAGAAAGATCTACCATTTTTCATTCTTTCCATCCCCTTTGTACAGCTTTTACAGCCTCTCTCATGTCTCTGTTTCAGTTTTTTGCCTTCTCTCATCCTCAGGTGTCTGTAGCCTGACCTCCACCCATCATCACAGGGGCTGTAAAACTCCCAGGGAGCCTGAGGACAGTTTCAGAATTTGGATCTGCAACAAGGAACGAAGTCCTAAGCTGAAAAACTAAATCATAAGTGGGCTACAAGTAAAAAATTTGGCAGGAACTTTCCCTCAGAATTAGGCCTTTTGGAACTCTATGGTGTTCAAGTCTGTATAGAACATAATGAGAGACAGTCCCTTTCCTTGAAAAAAAATTACAGGCAAAGTTCCAGAGAGGAGACCAAAGAATGAGAGGTACATGCTGGGAAATAATAAAGGAAGACACAAAATGAGTTTCTTTGAGGGAGAGAAAATTTTGCTTTAAGATTAGAAATGAGGCAGAAGGGGTAAGCAGTGGTAAGAGTGCAAAGCATTTAGTACAGATCTAGACTGAATTAAGACTTCACATTACAGTATTCCTAATTTTCAGACTTTTTTTTTTTTTTTTTT
>VZTE01005484.1:1765134-1801879 GCA_013397775.1 Eulacestoma nigropectus | reverse complement strand
TTTTTTTTGGGAGGGTGTTTTTTGTTGGAGTGGGGCTTTTTTGATTTCGTGTGTGTTCTTTGGGTTTTGGGTTTGTTTTCTTCTTTTGTGTAGAAGCCCCAGATCTGTTCCTTTTTAAATGTTACTTCTCTTTAGGCAGTATATTTTGCCTTTTAGGTAATGAGATTTTTTTTTTCCAGTAAATTCCCGAGATTTTCTCTATCTTTAGGCTTAACACATGTAAAAAATACTTCTACATTACTTTAATATTTCTATTCTCATTGCTGGATCCTTTTATCAATATTTTACGTTTTACACACATCTCATGGGTACCAGGCTGGTAATTTTTAGGCCCAAATTTAGCGTAAGAATTCAGTGCAAATTTAATAGTAAAATAACTTAATTAAAATACACACAGCACCAACTGAAAACAAAGCCTCTGAGGCAAAATGAGTCATAACAATATAACAATCCATTACTTGTTGTCCTTTGCTTTTTTCCTCTTCTGCCTTCCACAATTAAATACTAATGGTCATGAAGAGATTCTCTGGGGCTTTTTCACAATGTAATTTTTCTGAAAAGCATCTACAGTTGCTCGTGCACTATTGTTCAAAACATACAAATAAGCTGCACCATCCAGTATTTCAAAAGTAGAATTTTACTGCCAGTTGGAGCATGTTTAAAGTGCTCTTTACCAATTACAGCTTGAGAGAAGCCAGGGAAGAGATGTTTACAGAGATGCACTGCACTGTAGTGGTGGATTCATACACAAAATTCATGGGGGTTGTGCAGCATCACTGCCTCTCCTGTCTGACTGAGCACTGCACTTATCACTGCTGATGGAAAGATGAAATCCCATTAAACTGCCACATTTCCTTCTTTTTATTCCCCTTCCACCAGGAATTTGTCCAGCAGCAGGCTAGGACCAAAACATGGTAAGTGGTTCACATGCGAGGCAGCTCTGGTTTTATACTGGGACTCATAGCAGTTCCTACAGGGACGTGATCTCCCAGCGACATCCTGACTCCTGCTCTCTTTGTCTCAGCTCTGCTCAGCTTCAGAAGCTGTAAATTTCCACCCACAAGTGAGACAGGAGCTGAGTAAGGATAGCTGATTTGGCCACTCCTATTGGAAAAAAGAAAAGAGAAAACGATATTGAAACCACATAAATAAAATGCCAGTGCCTATTAATAAAGGAGAATGAATAGTTTTCAGTTGTCCACGTAGGGCAGCACTGATTTAGTGGCAATTTTTTCTTCTTTAAATAATCAAAATAATTGTTGGTATTTCTGGATGGGATGTGAAGGAAAATTCATGGGTTTAAATACAAGGAAAAAGAGGAAATTCAACAGTCTGGCATAATACACATAACTCAGCTTAGTATAAGCACAGGAGTTCAAGTTCAGACCAACACTCTGTGCTTTGCTCATCACTGCTGCTCTCTCAAAGCCACAGCCTGACATCTCTCCTGCCAGACTGCCAACCTCAACGTTTTATTACATCACACATTATTGCATTTTTTTCTTAAAGACCCTGCTCCTGAAAACATGCATTATACAAGAATCTCAGCTTTCTCTTGAAGAAAATTAAGTTTCCAGACCTCACTGCTGCAGGACAGGGCTTGGAAAACATGAATCTTAAGACAAACATAAAAGCCTCAGAAACCAGATGGAAACTCAAATGCTTACAACCATCTCTCTGTCTTTTTTTTCCTTTAACACCTCCATTCTTTAAAGCTGTCACACAATTGTTCTGATACCTGATTCACAGTTTCTGAGTTCCCAAGATAGGCAGTCCTGCTTCCCAAGATAGGAAGGTTTGCCAGTGAGAAGCCCAGCAGTTCTCAGTGAGATACAAAATGAACAAAGCATCACCCCTGAGCTGTGCAGAACATCAGTCCACAGGGATGAGTCCCTCCATGCTTTGGAACTAATTGTCAGGCTGGGTCTGCTCACGGCTGCAGGCTGCCTTCCCCTTAATTGTCCAATTGCATGAGCTGGGCAGGAAGATAGTAAATATTTAACAAACGTGCCTGAGTCAAGAGCCAAAGCTATACAATCATTAAAGACAAGGCAGAGCTCTCTTCAGGATGTAAATCCAAGGACTGTCTGGAGATATTTCCATTATCTGCTGTGGAAACCTTCTGATGACCATGATCCTAATCTAGGCACATTAATTAATTGCCTAAACTCAAGTTGGATGAATCCAGGCTGAATCCTCATGTCTTCAACAGCTTCCTCTTCCAAAAGAGATCTTTACTGCAATCATGGAGTGATTCTGCAACTAAGAGAAAGCTCTAAGTGGCTACCTGAGCCTACTCACAGGAGAGTGGAAATAATCCCCTACCACTCATACATATCTCATTTTCCAAAGTATGTCATATGGATTAAAATTCATGTCTTGCACCTGCAGGAGATTTTGGTGTTATGCAAAAAAAAAGTCAATAGATTCCTCCAGGTGTGCAGTAACAAATGCATGCGGAAATTTATATATAGGTCTTCATACAGAGGTGCCTTTAAAAAAGTCCCTTTATTTGGGTATTTCAAGGCACAAGCTATGATAGTGTGTAGAAGGTCGGGGGTGTCGCTCATTGAACCTTCTGCACTGCTCCAGCCGAGCCCTGCACGCTCGGCAAGCTATCTGGGGTCCAGGTCCACCTTCGGTACCCGCAATGTGCGCTGTTCTGGCTCCCCGCAGAGGAGCCTTCGCCTAGCGCTTATCCCTTTCCTCAGGAAGTCCTCGCAGGACGCCAGTCACTGGCACTTGGAGGAAGGCTTCGGTCCCCAGGCTTTCTCCAAGCATAGTAAAGACAAGGCAGAGCCGGAGATTAAGGGTGCGGGAGAGGGTCTCCCGAGCTCTCTGTTTATTGGGGGGTAACTGGGAGGGGTACGAACAGATTGGAAGACGAGAAGTCTCAAGGAAGAGAGCCCCTGAGCACGGCTGTGCACGGGGGTTTTAAGGGGAGGCAAATGGGGAGGGGTTTAGGTGAAACAGCCAATGGGGTGTCGAAAAGGGGAACATCAATCAGGGTACCAACCAATGGTGTAACACAATGGGAGGGGTTACAACAGCAGAACCAATCATGAACCGAAGAATACAGAACCGTCTAGAACTGGGGGAGGGAACAACCAGGTGGAACCGCCCATTCTCCGCCCAGTGGGCGGGGCTTATGCCATAGCCTCATAGGTTGGCTCCTCCTCCCAGGAGGAGTCGGTTGAGGGGGCGGGGCTTGGAGGGGCGGGCAAGGCCCGATTGGCAGGGGGTGAGGCCCGCTCGACAGGGGGCAGGGCCCGGTGGACAGGGGGCTGCCCCTCCACAGTAGTGGTTTGAGGGGCTTGCAGCACCCCTCGCAGCAAGGAGCAAAGCCTTTGACTCAGGGTGCACTAAGATAGCAGGAATATACTTTCTGCTGCTCTCCATGAAAATCTCCAAGATATCTCCTTTTGCACACACTCCTCTCAGAGCTGCTGAGTCAGCTGGGTTCAGCAGTGAGTCTTTCCACAAAGGCCAAGCCTTGGGCAGCAGATGCAGAGGTTGACCAAACCATAATCTCCAGTTTCACCCCAGATATTTATGGTTCCAAAGACTGGAAACAAGAACCACAAATCTCTCCATGCCCAAGTGTCAGGGAGGACGAGATGTGAAAGTTGAGAGGAAAAGAAGTTGCAGAAGCCATGGGGATGATTAGGAGGAGGAGGGTGGTGTGATCACAGGCAGAGGGAAGTACATAGATGTAAACAAACAAAACCCAAGAGGCTGAACAGAAGCAAAAGGCTTCCCAAGGCCTGAATTTTGGAAATACCAGAGCTAAAGTTGCTAGGGCAACCATAATTGGCCCCACTGTGTATAAGCTTTAATTAGATAACCACAAACTATTTTTTCCACCGGGCCTGAAGATAATTTCCAGTGCTGGGACTGAGTGCAGTGCTGGGCACAAAGGCTGATGCCCCAGCAGTCCCACTCATAGTCAGGGCCCAACTGCAGGGACAACAGGACAGAGCTGAGCAAGCAGCAGCAAAGATGCTTTCCCAGTAGTGGAAAGCACAACCATAGATCCAGCAAAGCAGAGCTTGTCCCTTGCCCTCTGACATCATGTAGGAAATCACTGATTCCCGTATTTTCACAGCTGGTCATTAATTGAGGACTTCTTTGGACATCTGGCTTAATGAAATTGTTCAAGGCCAGGTTGCTTGGGGCCCTGAGCAACCTGATCTACTGGGTGGCATCCCTGCCCGTGGCAGGAGGGTTTGAAGAATGATCTTTAAGGTTTCTCCAGCCCAAACCATTCTGTTATTCCATGACTAATACTCATAAGTCTTGAGAGGAACACGCTTCACTTGAAACCAGCAGGTACTTCACCATGGAGCAACCTGACACATGAGGCTGCTCCTCCTCAAGCACCCTGCTCCGTGTCACAGCAGGCTTTGGACAATTATGTCCTTCTAGTAAACCGTCATAGAAGCACCAGAGGAAAGTAGTATTTTGAAGTCACGTGAAAACTGTACGTGCATGTTTGTTACTGAGGTCACAAACTGCTCAGAGCTGACAAAAAAGCTGCTGGGGTTCAGCACAGAATCAGCACACAGAGGTGTTTGAGAAGAGCCATCTTCAGCATCAACATCTCCTTTCCTTGTGTGAGCACCACCCAGCAGTGGCCACATTCCTGTAATACTGCAGTCATGAATATAACATTAGCATCAAATACATGGCGGGCTACGTTACACTGCTCCCCATGCTGCTGGTGCTGCGCCTAAAGAGCCAAGAGCCACTGGGTGACCTTACAGAAGTCATTATCCTGAGTCCCTGCACCTCCTCACCTCATATTTTGTCTCTCTTTTTTTTAGACTGGTGGCTTTTAATTCAGAACTTATCCTTACTGCCCTTTCACACAATGAAACATGATTTTAGTCTAGTTTTTCAAGAACTCTCATAATCTAAAGAGAGCCATCTAAAGTACTCCCAGGTACTGTCTTTACTGTGTCACTGCTGTTACAATGGTATCAGTACCATCATTTCAATATTTCTGTTCAGCTCCAGCACTAAAGGAGAACTCTGGATGCACACACAAGTATTTGTGAAGCTGTTTTTGCTGACTTAGAGAGGAGTGTGTTATTTTGGACCTTCCTTTTGAACATCAACAGAAACTAAAATGAAGGAGAACCAGAAAGGAAGTAAGCAGCTCACACAGTAAAATTGCTTTTGAGAAGAAATGACTCAGCCGTTTTCTGCTTAAATACAAACACATACACAAAAATATCCCTGCCACATTATGCAGAAATCACCCTTATTTCAGCTGGAAAAATAAAGAGCCACTGAAGCATGATGAAAGCAGCTGGAGCCAGCCAGCTCCTGTGCTGAATGCCCCACACTGCCCTCCCGCTCCGCTCTGCTCTTCTGCTCCTCAAATCTGACCAGAAGAAAAGGGTTTTGAAAACCAGAAGGGGAGGGGGATCATTCCTGGCCTGAAATCAGACTTTTGCTGCCAAGTTTTAGC
The DNA here is from genome assembly GCA_013397775.1 of Eulacestoma nigropectus. Lineage (NCBI taxonomy): Eukaryota > Metazoa > Chordata > Aves > Passeriformes > Eulacestoma > Eulacestoma nigropectus. Next base: position 1,796,406 of record VZTE01005484.1, on the reverse strand, counting down.
CCAGAAGCAATTTCTTACAGCTGAGTTATAAAACTCTGGGCAGAAAAAGGCTGGGAAACAGAGAAGAGAGGAAGATAGAGGGATTTTTGATGGAAAGGCAGGCATGACCTTCACTTCAACAAAGCAACTGGGTGATGTTGGAGTCTTCCAGGGGCAGAGAGGTCTTGCTTTAAGGCAAAAAGATGAAACACCATCCGACAACAATAAGAAAATTTGAGATATTTTCTTTCTTCCTTCCTTTTATATATTATTTATTTATTTCATTTTCAGGCCATTCTTGGTCATTTATCTGAGTTGTTTTAAAGAACCTGTCAGTTGAACCACTGAGTCACATAATCAGATATTGCCATTTTAATGGTGACAATGTTTCTTGAACGGAGTTTTTTGGTCTGTGTTTTACCTTTGGCAATTATTGAAGACACTCCTGGAAGTTCAACAAGCCCAAGGCCAGTAGATGTCAGTTATAGTTCAGCTGCATAAAAACTGCTTCGTAAAAATCATTTTCTGTGTTTGCAAAGGTTCTCTATTAAATGCTAAAAAGCTGGACTTGTCTGACTTTACACCAGTGGCTCAAATACCAGGAATTAATAATTTTATGACTATTTAAACATGAGATGGTGCTTGTAATTCATTCATCTTGATGCAAGTATATGTACAAACAGTGAAGACGAAAAATGGCCATAGATACAGGGGAGTTGCAAAGTGACTTGCCAAGTATCACACATAGGATTTTGGCAAATGGAGGAGGACCTGTGTCTCATCACAGAATCCAGAGCTGTGCAGTTTTTATCACTGCTCTGACCTCAGAAGAGTGTTTCCCACCCTTGTTAATTAGTGGGTGTACTGTTCATTTGGAAACAAAATGCAAAACATACAAAGAAAAATATTCACAGAAAGTTTGTTGCAGTGTTGCCACAATATTTTTTTTAATTCCAAAAGAATAAAAAATAGATGAAATGTTAAACATTCATTTGTTACTTTTATTTTGCTCCTGTTTTGCTTGTTTGCATGTTTGAGGGTTTCTGTGTTGGAGGATTTTGGATGGGTGGGAACAGGGTTTTCAACATTTGTGGAAACGCCTCCAGATACTCTGCACCAGTCAAACTTGTACATGGGTTTTTCTCCAGAATAAACTGCCTCTTAGTGAGCTTGAGGTTGCTCCATGGTGTCCATGCTGATATGCCCTCAACCTGACCTTCAGAAAATACCACAGTACAGGAAAATAGGAGTTTTGTCTTCAAGCCATTTACATCTTTGGTCTTGTGGGTTACACCACTGAGCATAAAAAGCATCTGTGGTTTTGGGAGAGGTTTACCAGAGATCAGCCACCAGAAGTCATTGGACAGTAAGTGATGATATCAGCTGTGAGGCAGATCTGATTTTGTTGAGAGTGGAGATTTTTAGTTACTGTTGATCTTGACATGTTGATAAGTTGCATTGTATGAGCATAGGACAGGGCCTTGTACTTTGCATCTAATACACAGCTGCACTGGGGCTCGAGGCACCAGGAGCACCATTATTAAAGATAAACAGTGTCTTGGCTGGTTGAACAGCTAATTTCTATTCTGTTTTGACAATGCTGTGAAGGGCTTTTAGTGTCCCTGGGTCAGTTTGAGGAACTACTTGGAGAAGGGAACTACTCATTCCTGGACTTTAGGGAAGCAGTGACTACACCACAGCCTACGGGAAACCTGCTCATCTGCTGATAATTGCTCATGTCCACGGTCATGTGAAAGCCACTTACTGAAGGCCTGAGTAAGAAATGTAAAGGAAGTGCTCACCTTACAGTCACTGGGATTATAAATCATGAAAATACGTCTCCCTCATCCAGACTTGACATGTTTTTGTAAAAGACCCTTCAGTGCACTCTGCTGCACAGCAGACACTGGTGTAGCTGATTTCTTTTATACTCTCTAAAAATAGTTCATAGATTTGTATCTTCTGCTCTGTGTCAGAATTAGGAATGGGGCCAAACCATATCCAATTACCAAGTTACCAGTGATGCTGGAAAATATGAAAAAATAAAATCCAAATTTATCCTTGGATTTCATTTTATTACACAGTTTTGCCAAACCACATTTTCCATCGTTCACAACTTGAAAAAGAAATAGGTCTAAAAAATTAGAAGAATTTTCAGAACTGAAGTCCCATTTTTGTATACCGCTTCAGCCAGATCTTCAAATGCAGGGAAGTAGGCAACTCCCACTGAAGCTGTTTGAAGGCAGTTGGGTTCTGAATGTCTTAGCTATTTAAAAATTCTGAACTTCAAAGATACTAGATCTTACATCTTATGCAAAGTCAAAAATTGGGCTTGTAAGTGACTTGTCCTGTCTGAAACCATTTAACTGGCATCATCCTGCTGTGAACAAGACTGGGGATTTGATACAAAATTATGTCTCACATTTTTCCCATTGGAAAACTGAAAATAAAGCCCCTCTGACTGTTTTATTTATAGAGAAGATGCTTAAACTATCTTCTATGCAGTTTCATGTTCGTATCATAGCTGGTGTAAGCTGGTCTCAGTCCTGGACAGAGGTTCCAGACTGGACACCTCAGTGAGTTCAAAAGACTTGTATTGTGACTTCTGGCAACTCAGATTCTCCATGTTTACTTTTTTATGAGGTTTGGTGCCAGTTTCACATGCAAAATATCCAATCCAGGGTGCTGGTTTGACTTTGCAGCTCTGTCAGCTCTGTAGAAAGTCAGAACTTGCATCCTAAATCAAACCCAAAATGTAGTTAAAAGTTAAATGCTGTGCAGAAGGCTATTGGAAATGCTTCTGCCTGCTCTTATATTATTCAGTCAAAAATCATTTTTAGGTTATCTGGCCACTTCCCAGCCTTTCCTAGATGGAAAAGTCAGTCAGCCCTAACTCCACTCCTTTTAGATGTTTGTCACCGAGATGAAATTGACTGGAAAGATGCAGGACCAGGGACTGTCTGCCAGGAGGCAGGGTTTTTATCCCACTCCTACATATAAAGCTATAAATCATATTCTGCCATCAGATCATTATTTTTTTTCTGTTTCTTATAAACACAGCAGCAGCATCAAATGAAATATGAGCCTTTCAAGGCTGTTGGATTTCCTTGTATGTACTGTAGAAGGCAACATTTGCAGACATATGGCATGCAGGCTACTCTTAGAGAAGCATTTTGAAAACTGATCTTGTACATTTTTGAGTCCAATAATTGTAGGTGGTCTGGGTTACTAACCCTAAATCACTTCAGTGGTAACTGTATCTCCTAGTCCTACACATCAGTCTGCATGACATTAGGTTTGAGGGGGTTTTATTAAATAGAAATCTCAAATATAATTGCCTGAAATGAGCTATAAAATATTATCTTCTGGATGCATGGCTCATTTTTTTTTATTATAATTGCTTATTTGGCTACAACACCCAGGAGTATGTGGGTCAAGCACTCACGACTTGCAGTGCTCTGGTGAGCAATCTGGATCTACTCTCATTCCTTCACCAATTCGTATTTCTTCCTGATTTTTGCCTCTCCCTCTACCACAAAAGTATTGTTAGGATAATGACAAAAAATTTTTCAGGACTCCAGTTGTTATGAGAGAGGAAGACCGCAGAAGTACCTCAAATATTTTGTTAGTTTTGCTCTTTTGACTTTCATTTATCCCTCTATCTACAGAGACAGAGAGAGAGAAGTGGAGGTCCATACACATATATTCATATATATAGATAAATACACACACCATAAATTTTATAATTAATTATTTTTGTGTGATTAACTATTGAGTTACCCTCTTCTATGCAAGAACTGTGCTGCATAGGCCTTTTTGGAAAATGCATATTCCAGGCATGGCCATGGCAAAGAACAAAGGACAGCTTTAGTTTTCTTTGGTACAGGGATCTGCATGGGTACAAGCCCAGAGACTCTAAAGGGTGATGAGGATTGTTGTGGCAGGCAAGTGAGTGTGAAAAGCTCTGTGAAAAGACGGAGGCAAGACCTGGCCACGTGGGCCCTTGTGTGCGAGGATGGCAACATTGTCCTGACAGCAAGCACATCCAAAAATCCTCCTATGAGCTCTCAAAAGCTTTGCTGCTCGCAAATTCTCCGAGCTCTGCTCCTGGATGCTCCAAGCCTGCTGTGATCAATGCAAGGGCTGGACCCAAGCTCAGAGGTCGCCACTCGCAGGTTTGGGGACAGGGCACCCTAAACCACACCTGTAACTGCACATCACACATACTCAGCTTTTGGAGAACAACCTAGGCCTGCTCTGCAGAGCAGGGTGGCCACATTCAAACCACCTGTGAGGAAGGACCCTTGTCCCCTGCTGTTCCCCAGATCATGCCCAGGGGAGGTTTAAGAGACAGACCACTTGAGCCAAGCCATAACAGTGCTGGGGGTTGGTATTTTCACAGCATGAATGATCAGGCTCCAGTTCCTGGAACTGTTTCCTGACACCATTTAAGCTACTGGTATGAATACAGCCCTTCACCTTGCCCCAGCCATAGCGAAGCACATGGTCAGGAGCATCTCACCCCCGCCAGAATCCCTTTCTGTGATTCCTTGCCTCAGCACATGGCAGCTGCAACCCATCTACAGCAACACTGCTCCGAGGACATCCTTTGTGCTGAGCGTGCAGCAGGTTTAATCACACTGTGCAACCTTTAAGATGATTGCATTCATATTTATTGCTGCACTGACACAGACAGTTCAGCTACTCTGCTGATGGATACTCTCATACATTAGCTCAGTTAGAAACCTGATTTCCTTCCTCTAAGTGAACTGAGAGATGCTCTAGACACTGATACAAATGTCTTATAATCCAGCTATAGCATACCATTAGGATTATTGTCTTGAGACCAGGTAGTGCCAGATTCATAGTCCCTGTTCCATTTGCCAGCAGTGCAGATGCAGATGCTATTAACAAATGCATCCACGCCTTTTTAAAACACTGCTGAGCACTTTGCTCCAAGGCTAACCTTCAGCAAGGAGCTCCTTGAGTTAATTATTCACTGTGTCAGTGCAGATAAAATACCCAAATTAGAATTAATAAAATGCTGGAAAGTTAACCCTGAAGGGAATATCTCCGAGAAGGATGCTATACTGACAAGGAGATGGAGTAGATAACCTAATAAGAAAAATTTAGTCCCTTTTTTAATTTCTGTTTTAAGACTTTACCAAATGTGCTCAAATCTCAAGCACATTACATGCTTTGAAGTACTCATCCAGCCCTGGGTGCCTCTCAAACTAATTTTTTCTCTGGATATAGTATTCCTCACTGTTGTCTCTTTGGCCTTGTTGCTGCTGACGAGACTGATGCGTGCATTCACACCCAATTCCACTCAATTAACACTCTCTGTTTGTGCTCGAGTGTTTGTAGTGAAACAGCTTTAAAGAACACTTTGGATAAAGTAAAAAATCCTATTAGTTGTTTACATTTCTTTGTTCTCAGCCCACCTCTGCTTTCAGTTGTGTCTGCAGAATTATAAATACTTAAAACTAATGAAGTAAAGAGCATAAACAGAAGTGAATTATCGAATAGGTCTTCTTCACACTGAACTCTGAGATTTCAAGTGGTGTTTAAAATTCAGTGAGAGCTGCAACTACATTATCTTCTTCTCACTCATTCCTTGATCGTGAATTGGAAGTGTTCATTATTTATCCACATCTGTCATTCATAAACCTGTTTATTGTGAAACGGATTAGAGATTTCCCCCATACAAATTCCATTATTCCATTGAATCTATAGTCGTACCATCCTTCTCCTTTGAAAATGCTGCTCTCAGTTCCTTTAGTAACATTGAGCAGTTGCTGTCATTTAGATAAGCACAGGATAAATTCCACATTGTAATGGCCCTCCACAAAGTAGTGGCACTCAGTCACACTGTCATTCATCTCACCATCCACTTGCACCAGGTAAAGCAGCGGTAAGACCATACAGGGTGCAGAGGAAACATCTGAGGGTCCTTCCTTCCTCCCCATCGTGTGGTGGGGAAATCAGACCCTCAGACCAGGAGTGTGGATTTGCCCTGGACAACAGATATACCACAACTTCTGTCCCCTGACACACACTGGGGGCAAGACATGGTCCACAGACTGCAGGGGAATTAAATACTGGTAGGACAGTGATGTTTGTAGCAACAGTGAACAGAGGACAAAGAAGCAGCACTAGTGGTCAAAACTGTGGCAGTCTTGGGAGTTATCCTTAGAAAATGAGCTAACAGACAGTTCTTTCAGGGAGCAAAAACAGGCAGACAAACCATGCCAAATTTTTTCGTCTGGTGGGAATTTTATGGTATGTACCTTTCCAAAGGCAGATATTTGGAAGGTAAGTATTAGGGCAAGTATCCTTTTGAAATGCAAATTTTCTGTGCAAATGTCCCCAGAGAGAGCATAGATCTGAGATATCATTTATTATTATTATTTATTATTGTTGCTATTGTTGTTGATATTGTTATTGTTATTATTGTTATCATGTTACTCCTGGACCGAACGGTATGAGTAACAGGGAAAGATCTCTTAATAAAAGTGCAAAGAAATGTGGCCATTCTGGCAACAGTTTTGTTTTCCTTCATTCATTGTCCTAGGATACTGAAGAAAACAACTAATATATTGCCTGAGTTCAACTGCTTGTAGGCACTACTGCAGGCACTTGAGAGCAGACCTGGTGGTGCTACTCCCTGCATTTTCAAGCGTAATTCTGGCTACATGCCTGAGCTGGGCTCTGCTTCTCTGATCAGCCAGCTCTGTGCAGTCACTGCAGCTTTACCCAGCAAGGCAGCAGATGTCTCCTGGGAGCAGAGTCATCTCTGCCATAAGTCATTTGGTTTCACTGAGGTAGGACTGCAGCTACACTCATCCCAGGGGTCTGGACCTTGACTGCTCCTCTGCATTGCCATATGCTCCACTATAATTGTAAGCTGCAAAGTAAAAAACAAATATGCAGTTTAAACAAGCCTGCTCTGTGTGGTGTTATTTCACTTAAGGATTAGGTGAATCAGCTTCACTGAAGAAGGCAATCTCTCACCATATGCCCATCCAGACCCCTGGGGGGCTGCTTCAGGGCAGGAGGGAGGCGTGTGCTGTAAGGTGTGTGACAGCTCCGTATCTCCCTGTTGTTAATGTCTGGCTGTAACAAATGGTACTTAGAGAAACAGATCTATATTTAAACAAGGCCTCTTTGGGTGAATACTTGAAATCCAGCAAGGACTATCCTGAACTCTCAGAGAAGGAGTCTCGAATGCCTATGTCAAAATTTCCACTGTCATCAGTGAGCCCAGGGCATCACCTTCAGATTCCTCTATTTCAATGCACAGATTCAGAGCAATGAAATTTTAAAAATTGAATGACCTCAGCTCTTGGTGTTTGCATCTCTGAGGCAGCGCTTATTTACCTAAAGCTCTGCTTTCAATCAGAGGAGAAGCAATTAGCACAAGGAGTATCACCCACAGAGTCAGGCACATATATATCACTGAGCATCAAGCTGTGACAACCAAAGTACTGGGGCACCAGAAGACAAACAGGCAAACATTGCATTTGCTTCTGAGACAAGAACACAGCAAAAATAACTCCAACCAGCCTCAAACTAAAAAAAAACAAGCCTTGCAATCAGTGAGGAACAGCAGAAAATACCAAGAAAAAATTATCAATATGTCAGATGGTAAAATTGTAATACATCTTGAGGAAGAAAAGGTTAACCTGTGTATCTACCATGAAGACAAGTTATAGTGAAAGTTTCATAGGCAGAAACTATATCCTTTATGAAACCAATCAGAATGAGTGAGGAGGAGGCAGACTGATGGGTACACAGCCTTCCTTCAAGTCTGTGAACTTCTGCAGTTGCCTTTCATGGACACTACAAGCATACCTCAGATTTTCAGATGTGTGCCAGCTCTTACCCATCTCCCTTCAAGCTGACAGAGGGTATGGCCTGACTTGGAGCTTTGCAAAGCTTCAAAGTATTATCTGAGATACAACTGTGATTCCACCACTTTTATAGCTATACAGAGTGAAATCTTGGTGGGAAACTAGTCAGATATTCCCTCCATGAGGCAAAAGAAAGGGCAGAATCTTGATTCTCTCTCCCTAAAGTGCTGTTCTGCACAGTTAGCAGAAACAAAACACTATGTCACTAGCAATGGCATATCTTATTCTGAATTCTTGAAGGAAACTGACCTCTAGAGTAATGAAGGGAAAATAAAAATAATAATTTCTTTGGACGAGAGAGATGCTTCAAAATTGCAAAAAAGTACTGGACATGTTGCCCTTATAGGAACCATTTATCTTGCATCTGCTCCCTTAACTTTCTCTTGAGCTCCAATTATGTACGAACACAGCTGTGTACATGAAGGGTAAATATCCACATGAGTCCAATAGTCCAAGAGTCATGTTTTAATTCTCTTTAATTTCATTTTTCATCTCTTCATGCAGGTCTACTTACCTTATGGTCCTGACTTCAAAAACTCAGCTGATGAAGGACAGAAAATCTTACTGCAACAAGCACAATCATTCTTATTGTCTCAAAATATATCCCAAACATATCCAAAAGCTTGCAGACATAGAAAAGTGGTCTTAGTATTAAAGGAATTTGGTTCATTACAGCTAGAAAAGATTTTTTTTTTCCATCAGATTCTCCTTAGCTGACTGTAAGATACTCATTGAATTATTTCACATAACGGTATCACAAAAACACAGTAGGTATGAACACAGTAAACAAATGGCACTGGTTTTTGTCTCATTTATTTTATTTTCATACCACTTCAGTTTCACTTTACCACTTTTTCATCTAATATAAATCAGTAAGTTTCTACTGAAACCAGTATCTCCAGAGTGATTTCATCAACCGAGGTTTAGGTCTATTGGGCTCAGTGAAACTACTGCTATTTGTAGCATAGTGAATAAGTAAAAAATAAAGTTCCTTATTTTATATTTTATTTTATTTCTCCTATGAAAAAATATTACTAAGTATATATGAAAAAAAGTTTCAGAGAGGTAGAAATGGACAAATGAAGAACACTCACAGGATTTCCTAGGCAGGAAGATAAATTTATTTTATTATGTACCATAATTAGCACTAAAAACATTCTCAGCACTTCCATGGTACTGCTCACACAGCAGCTTGGTTATAGCTATTTTTTTGTGTTTTTCTTTTTCCAGTGCCCCAGACAGTTTGGGTCATACTTTGTTGCATAAAGATGAAAAAATTAATTTAGATTAAATGTGTCAACAGAGAGTAGTTCCATCAGTGAAGTGCAGCTGTCTAAACCGAACCTCTACAAAATTTCCAGCAGAGAAATGCCCATTTGCTCACTTCTCTACTCCACTCTATGGAGCTCTGTAGGGTAGAGATAATTTTCTCGTGCCTCAGTATTGCTTTGATTCTGAAAGGCACAGGCATGGATTAAGGAAACACCCCAGCTGAGCAGCTGTTATTTGTGAATCTATCCTCAGGCTAATCATATAGTTAAAGCTCTAATAAAGAAGTGAAACTGGAGCCTCAGTGCTGGCAGGGCTTTTTTGGCGTGAATTGCAACTTGTCTTAACCAGAAAGGTAAAATAGTAAAAAAAGGGAGAGGGTATTTATGTTAAAGCTTTAAGACATTGTTTTTAACGAACCAGATTGTGAACCTCTTACTCACACTTTGATCAAAAAAATAGAGACAGAACAACCCCCAAGAGGCTGAAATTTCAGGTACTATGGTGAGCATCCAAGAGAGATATTTTTCTGTTAAAATTTGAAGTAAATCCAGCAAGTCACTTCTAAAACAGCAGCAATAGTCTGAAAAGCATGTGTTCAGAAATAGTCCTTATTTGAAAGGTCTGCTCCCCATGCTCATGAACCAAACAACTTTCATGTGGAATTTCTGTACCTACCAGTTAAGGGGAAATAACCCACAAAAAAACCCCAAAGAAACAACCTCTATTAATTGGTAAAGTGACTATATTTGATCTTATACCATTGGGAGTTCAAAATTGCCAACATCACCTTTCCAAACAGTGCTTTTTGATCTTCACATTAAAAAGCTGCAAATTTATCTTGCCTTCCCCCAATACTTTTCTACCAATTATAACTCAGGAGGCAGTAACAAGTTTTTAATTTGTAGACAAAACCTGACAAGCCCCAGTGAACTAATATGAAGCATTTACAGGTTTTCATGATAAAAAGAAAATAACAAAGACATAGATTTCTGCTTTGGTCTCTTTCCTAGGTGAAGAAAAAAAAAGAAAAAAGAATGGAAACTATATATTTTAAAAATGCCCTAAACAGGCACTACCACTGGTTTATTCAGTGGCTGCAGAGTTCTGCCAGGAATTAGAAGGTTGGGGTTCAGTTCCCCCTTCCCTCACAGAGATCAGAACCTAGAGAAGCAGGTTACTTTATTGCACAGGGGAATATTCTGCTGGGAAATACTTTGTGTTTTGCTTTTTTTTTTCCCTGTAGATGTTGTTCCACTCTATATAGAATATTGAAATATTCATTAGGCCAGAGAGAACAACTCTATATCATGGTGTTTAGGCCCTGCAGTGGAGAGACAGGACATCACTCTCATGAATATTTCAATATTGTAAACAAAGTAGAACATACTCTATCAGAGGTATTGAGAAAACATTTCCTCTTTCTCCATCCTGCGTTGGGGGGATACCAAACAGTCAGGTACTTGGAGGCTGTTCCTGGGAAATTAAGGTGGGCTCAGATCTCATCTGGCAGATGAGGAAACTAAAGCCTTCTTTTTTGCATTTTGAATGACTCTCTGCCAGATGAACTACTGAAAGACAGGACACAGGTGGCTTTTTAATCAACTGACCTATCTTTATGTATCTCTTTTTCTTTTCTACCTCTCACCTTCAAGAATGACAAGCTCATCCTGACTTTTGGAACAGTTTTAAGCCCACTGAAATGCCAGTTTTGGGCAAAACGCTTAACAAACAAAACTTACTCAAATCTGAGTATATTTGATGATATTTATGTTTTTCAAAGCTTTAGGTTCATCTCTAGGATTATCCAAACAATGTTTTTTCTTCTTTCTATGTCTCCTTATACGTGGACAATTGTGATTTGTCTCTGATTTGGTGAAGTAAATGGATGGGTTTAAGGGAAGGAAAAGAGTGCATAGGAACCCAAATATATCTCACTCTAATGAAACAAAGATCTATTAGAATTGACAATTTTTTTTCAAAATACTGATCTGATTTCTATGTTATGGATTTACAGCTGAAAATTGAAAGTTACTAGAAGTTGTGCTAGACCGGAATTTGTCCATGATTATTAAAGTCATAGCTTTTAGCTGAAGTAAAATTCAAGTGAAGTGCATAAAAAAACTCCTAACCACTACTACATTTCTATCTAAAAAAAGCCAAACCAACAAAAACCAAAACACAGAAAAAAAGTCAGCATGCTCTGTTGAGCAAGGCTTCCTGATTTATGTGTGAGTCCACTCTGGAGGCACAGCATGGTATTTCTTCACAAGCAACATGGAATGCAGTCCTCCTTTCCTACCAAAAAGCTGGACAGAAGGAGAAGAATTTAGGCCAACCATTTCATCTGATTGTGAATTTTGCTCTTATGCCTATACATTATAACATGGGGACATGGATAAAGTCAGGTAAGAACTGAAACAGGTGAGCCTTTGGATGTTCAAAGATTTAGCGTCCTGGGCTCTGAATGATAGACATGCTTAGATCAGAATAAAATTTCTTTTGTCATCTGCAGAGCCAAGAATATCCCTTTAGCTGGCTGAGAAAAATAATGTTTGGAAAATCTCTGTCTGATATTATGTTATTTATATTATTTATTTTGCCTGAATTTGTTCTGTAGCAAGCATTCTAGAAGTAATGCAAGTAAAATAACTCAGCAAGGAATGACATAAATTCAGTGAACTGTCATTGCATATAGCTTCAAGAAACACTTTCCACATACATCCACCTTGTTTTCTTCAGTGCAGTTGTCACAGGAGAGTGTGCTAAGGATCCTAGATGATGGAAATTTCAAACATATCTTTCTACCGCACTTTATTCACCAAAGAAGAATCCCTAGGCTCCTGAATACCCAGGGAATCATTGATGTTCTGGGAGGCAGGCTGTCACATAGAGGCAATGAGCTTGTGTGTGTTTTTGCTCCTCACAGACACACACTGATTCAGGCTGCATCTGCATCCACAAGTGATGTGGTGCAGTAGGAGCACCAGATTATCTTATTGCAAATTGCAGCTATCACAAAGCCATTTGTGCTAAGGACAGCAGCTACACCACGTGACTCATGGGGTTTTACTTCAGGACAGCTCTGATCTTGTCCTCAGGACAGAACTCCTCTCAGTTGCTGGAGAGCAATGGTGCTTGGTTTCTTACAGCACAACATTTGTCTGATCTGGCTCATGCACTCAGAGACAAATGGTGCAAACCAAAACTGGAGAGTGGGGACAATCAGGAGAGTCAAAAGCACAAAGCTTGAAGCTAAAACCTTGCCTATTCCTGACTCCAAACCCGTCGTTTCTACACTATTGTCTCAGAAAACCACATGCTCCATAGAAACCTTCCTCTTTCTAACAGTGACAAAGAAAAGCAAAGACTTTTCCAAGCCACCAAAGCCAGGACCACAAAGGGCATTACAGCCTGGTTGCAGCTCCCATGGCAGCTCTGAGCCATCCAGTGACAGCAGTGGTACAGGCTCTACCAAAATAGCTCCCACTCTGGAGTCACTTCATCACTCTGAAGAAGCAATTTAGATAATCTGCTAGGACTACACAGTTATGGGGAGCTGGGGCCTCAACCATCCCAGCTGCCCAGAGATGTCAGGATGAACTTCAAATCAAACCTATGTGTATTGAAAGATAATATATTAAAATTTAGGCATGTTACAATGACCTGAGAGATGTCCAATGGCAGACTGGTAGTGGTAGTAGAAGGAAAACTGTGATCTTTACTTATTTGGTGGTTGTGCTGAAGGTCCCAGTTTATAGACTGGCAATAATCTCATTCCTTGCAATTCCTAAATTGAGGGACGTGGTTAGAAAAATATCCAGAAAACCTCATTTTATGTGGCTAGCAAATCCCTAGGAAAATTCACATGGCTTTGCTAAACCAAAACATCTCACCAACTTCACCGGATGTTTGAACACATCTGTGTTTATACCCATAAACAAAGATAAAACTCCACGATGCTCAAATTTTCCATGTCAAGTCAAAATTACATCCACTTTTCCCTCTGCAGTTGTACCTCAGCCATGGGAAATGCACTCTTCCACTACTCAAGTGTTATCAGAACCAGATCCCATAATTGTTTGATTTAACATTTAAACTCAGCTTTTAATGATATGTCAAAAAACTAAAAAGGAAGAACTTTACTTGAAACTCTCTGTTATAAAAGCAAATTGTCCTAAAAGTGCACCTAAGCCTTTTGGAGATGGGGCCTACATCTTGGCAGGTTCCACAGGATTGCAGCACATTACAATAGTTCCTCAACATAAGTAAAAATAATCTAGATAATTTTTTGGTATCTGCACATCTCACACAGCAAGGATCAGACCCAACTGGCCTCCTGATGACAGTGTCATATAAATAGTAAATATTAATAGTACTGTTACTGTTAATTTGGCAAAAAGTAATATTGTGTCTTTTGTCTTTTTGTCTCTTTTGGCTGTGCTGCAACAAGGAAAACACATGTTCTCAACATTTCTAGCTGGACAAGTCTCTTTTACAAATGTTTACTTTTCCTAAATTAACATACATGAGTGGGTGGAGGGGAGGAGGGGCTGTTGCTTTTACCTGAAGTCTTTCAGCCCTTTTTTTTGAGTCAAATTTACACCTACGGGAAATCTGGGCTTAGGTGACACTTGTCTCTAATTCAGAAAGAGTCTCTTATTCTTCAGATAAAAACCAGGAAAAGCTGTCTAAAACCATTCCAGTCTTTGACTTTTGTAGGTTTTTATGCAGTTCCTGTCATAAATGTAGGTCAGAGACTGAAGGTAGTGGCTGGAGCAATTAAGTGTTCTATTTGACACAATTGCAAATCAAATAAAATACTTGAGAGTTTAACCATTATATACATACATTTATTCTTATGCTTTCTAAGTGCTGTAAATAGGAAATATTTACTTTCATGCAATCTGGAGCCACAATATCAACAGTCAGAAATAATCCTCATGAATATGGCTATCAGGATATTTGCCAGCATCCTCTCTTTCTTTAGCATTAAAAAAATGTTTCTACCTTACTTCTTCATCAGTGTACTTGAATCTTAGAAGGTGAAGTAAAGGTCGGAAGAAGCCTGAAGGAGGTATACCTAACATTCTCTAAGGACATGTGGCAGAGTATGAATTGCACTCTTAGATAGTTCTGCTGCTAAGAGCTTGCAAACAGCTCTCAGTAGCAGACCTATGGAAGCCTAAATGTTATTAGTTCAACACAGTACAAAAAGGTGAGGTTTTGTTGGCCATTTTGAGTGGGGAGAAAATGAGAAATAAACAGGAAAATACAGGGAGAACTGTGACCTCTTGAGAGAAAATACAAAGGCATTATGAGGAAGCACAAGCATGAAGAGACCAAGAGCTGGTAATGACTCTCTGTTCAGAGCTGGCTGTTGAGTACTGGTGAGAAGATTGTGGAAAACTCCTTCACTGTCTCACTGGGAAAAGGGAAGATGCAACAATGTTTGTGGAGATAGGTGGAGGATTAATCAGCTGAGACAATGCTCTGGCAGTTTGTAAACATGATGAGACAGATGCAACTGCCCAAACTGGGTGCCCCATGAGACAGCCAGGAACAGCAACTGGAGGGCAAGCAGCCATCCAAGGGCATCTCAAGTAGCCCCTGACACATTCTTGACAGTGGGATAGCCAGGCTTATGTGCCTGCATGTGAGGTAGATGGATAAAGAGGTAGATGGTTGTGGAGGCTGATATGTCCAGTGTTATTTTAGGTTCTGTGAAGTATCTGCCTTTTAGTACCCTAGAGATTTTCCAGCCTAAATTGTAATGATTCTTTGACTCTCTAGTCTCTATTTGGTGCTCTCTGTGACATAGTGATATGATATGGTTTAGTGGGCATGGTGGTATTCAGTCAAAGGCTGGACTCGATGATCTTTTCCAGCCTTAATGATCCTACGATTCCATACTGGCCAATCCACTGCAGATGTGCCAGGTATCACAGGGGGTCTCAAACAGCGCTGAACTTGTTTTAAACAGCAGCGTTCCCCTCCTTTGTCACTATAGGCAATGTGATTTGCAAAGGGAGCTCCTCAGCCATTTTATCTCAAAGTGGGCACTGAAAATTGGCCAGTTGAGTTCTTCATTCAGGTCTCTGGACTGCACCTTCATTGGCTATAACGTTACCTTAGACATCTCATGCATCTGTAGACTCCTCCAAGTAATATACCTTTAAGTCTTTAACTCTGGAGATGAAGTCATCCTAAGGAAACAGAAGTTTGGAAAAATTAATCTTAATCTGCAGCAGTTCTTGGAATATTTTGAGTGCTGCTGATCTGCTGAAGGGAGGGGACCAGACACTAGAAGTCACGAGGTCAGCAACGATAGGTTACAGCTAAAGCTGTTTGAGAAACACAACACAGCCTGGGTCAATTGGACTGCCTGATGCAGGCTCATGCTCCCTGGAAAGCAGGCTGCTAGCCATGCTCCCAGCCCGCCCACCACGGGGCTGCAGGATCAACAACTGATTCATTTCCATGTAAACAGCACAGTCAGCTGCAGAGCTCATCCCAGCAACAATAAACATCAGCACAAGGCTGTGAAAATGGAACTGCATGTCGTTGAGATGCAAAAAGCCATGCTAAAACCATCAGATGAATACAAACCCTCAGAAAGAAACTATTACAAAAAGCATTGCCAGGGGTTTATAGGACCGAGCACGAGGCAGGACAATGCAGACCCTGATCGGGTAAAGCAGAGCCAGTGAATGTCCTCAGGGTGAGAGAACCACGGCAGGTCAGCTCTCTAATGGACAGGGGCACAAGACAAGGAACTGGGACTATAAATAAGCTTCTCTTCAGCCAATGAGTCATGAGAAATGCACCATGTAGCCACTGAGGAAGGAAGTTACAAGGCTGCAAAGAAAATGGATTGTTACATCTCTGGAAACTAGCACAGACTGCCTTTAACAGCATTGAAAGCCTGGCAGACATTTGGGTATCTGCACCGACCCAAAACCACCGAAGAGAATCACAATAAAAAAACGTGTCACTGCTGATTACCAGTGAGTGAAGCCAGAGCACTTGGGCTGTTCAAGGCAAAACTGTCTGCTGATGATTGCATCAAGACGCACTTTTAGGGGAAGTATTGTGGATAATGAATTTCTCTGGGCTTGCATTTAGCCTCAGCAAGCCACAGGAAAGGTCTGGTGAATGTTGAATCACTAATGGAAACCCTACCAGCAGCATTTACACATGTTTTTCAGAGTGCAATCAAGAGTTTGCTGGATTAGAGGAATGTCTCCGAGCACACTTTAACATGGCTATAATCTGATGGGACAAATGTACAGTTGGCATTTGGGAATGGCTGGCCAAATCACAGGGAGTAAATCCTCCCGAATGCCCAGCAATACACAGGAAGAGCAAAGCATGCAAAAAAAAGTATCCCATCTATCAGATTCCAGCCAGGTTCTCAGAAAAGATCAAAACAAATTTAAGAGGGGAATTGCATAATGAGAGAGAACTTTTCCAGCTTCTAGTAGGTGGATAATTTAGGAGCCATTCAGGCAAAACTCCAGTGGGGAAACAGAAAACACATTTTGCAAGATATGACATAACCAGGTCCCGCACTCAGACAATCAAGCACATGACACAGTAGCAGAGTTCAAGTGACTCAGCACTCCAGGAGAATTTTAATACAAAACCTCTTCCCCTGGGTACACACAAAGCAATAGAAAAACCAGATCAGCACTAAATAGCCTGAGTTAAACATTCATCTGGACAAAAGAACAATCATGCAGGCAAATCTGGCAGGCTTATATGAAACAGCAACAGGCTTGGGACAGCAGATGAAATGAAACCAGTAGCAATAGAAAAATAATGACAGGGAGCTGGAGCCCTTGTAGAGCCGAGGCCAAGGCCAGGAAAGCACTGCAAGGCATCCAGCAATCAGCTGAGTCAGAGGAGATAGGAGGTATGAGAGGAGAAGACCCGAAGAAGGGATGTGCTGAGCTGCCTGCTACAGCAGAGACACAAATCCTGCACTGGCAGCAGGCACATGCTGCTAGTGGCAGCCTTCTTTTTCAGAGACCTGGGCATGAGAAGGGCTACGTGACTTAGTAGGTCACAGCAAATTGGCTGTGAAAGGAATAACCATATATCTCAAACTTCAAGTTAGAAAATGCTTTAAAAATTAAAGAAAAAAATATTTAAAACCCCGGAGTAGGTAGTGCAATATCTGTCATGATGCCGAAAGGAGAAGCACAGGTCAAGAGCATGTGTTTTGAAAGAGTCACTAGAGGTGGCAGGCTGAGTGCATATGACTGGAGTGCTGAGCCGGAGACAGGAAGACAAAACCCTTTTGGGACATCTGAGAAGGTCAAACAGAAACATAAACCTGAAGCTCCGATCCCTTTTTCTTTTTTTCCTTCCCATATTCCCTCCTAGCTCTTGCAATATGTGCTGCCCCTCTGAATGCACCCACAAACTCTGTGGGTCAGGATGGCAAGGAGACATCACATATTGCACTGGGAATGCTGCAGTCTCTCTTCTGCTACTAAAAGTCTCAGCAATACATTCCTTTTTGCATTTCTTCTGCTTCATACTGTGCAGGGACACATCAGCACAGTTCCTCTTAATCCTCTTTTGCTCAAACATCCCCTCTTGCTCAGGCACATTTAACTGCTTATTAGGCTACCGTTACCTTAAGGTCAATCATGATTATGTTGTTCAAATTTTCCAAGTGTTTCTTTCCTATTGACTAACCACATCATACAACAGACTAATTAACCCACCATGTTCTCATTAAATGGTATTCCTTCCCTCTCCTCCAGGACCACCAGCTGTGCTGCAGATTTCTTCTGAGTTTATGAAAATTACAAGATTCATTATCAGAAATGGATTTTTTTTTTTCTTTCAGCGTGTCACAGCCCCACAAGTCAGGTTTAAAATAGCAGCCCCCAGACTCTAGGACTTGGGTCAGGATTTAGAGAGACTCCTGCAAGGGATGGGGTTGAAGTTTCAGCAATTCTTTGGGGAGTGAAGGAAGGATCCCATCATGAGGAGACCTGGATTTTTACCCATATGCCCAGGTTGGAGGAAAAAAGCATGTTTTATTCTTTCACAGATCATGATGCATTAGATATCACTGCCTAAGGTCACAGCAGGTCTGCAGCCAATGTGCTCTCCAGCTCTTGGGCAACTCTTCTACCACTTCAGAGCTCATGTTCACCAACTCCTTTGTTTTCCAGAGGAAAAACTGGAAGACCAACACCAAAACAGAGAAGGGTGCTGAGCCCAAAACAACCTCAATTTACCCATCCTTTAGGTGGTTAACAGCTTCAGACACTACCCAGGATATAGCAATTCCTACACCTGGTTTGGGCACCTGTTCCTCACATGCCAGCTGCTTTGTGTCCTGGTGAAGGAGCATCTCTCACCTCTGTTGGAGCCCTGCCAGCCTGTGAATTCACACCCAAACTTCAGGCTTGGCAGCACA
The DNA here is from genome assembly GCA_013397775.1 of Eulacestoma nigropectus. Classification (NCBI taxonomy): domain Eukaryota; kingdom Metazoa; phylum Chordata; class Aves; order Passeriformes; genus Eulacestoma; species Eulacestoma nigropectus. The sequence goes on along the minus strand of VZTE01005484.1, from coordinate 1,777,806 downwards.
AAACACCAGAACACCAAAGTCCTCTGGTCTGGCAGGCCAAAATGTTTGATCCTCATACTTGTGTTGGTGATGAACAAATTAGACACCAGTGTGTGGGCAGGTGCCTCAACTCTGAACAGGCTTTAAAAACTGAAAAAAAAAAACCAAAAACAAAAACAAAACCCCAAAACCTCTTAAAAACTGGCTTATTCAAAGAATAATAGCCCATTTTGTTGTCTCTCAATAACTTCCAAGTCAATGTGGACAGTGTCTCTGATATTGCTTGCAACCAGTTGAAGAGAGAAAGTTTCTCAATTTCTCCATCAATGGTTGTAATTTGAGGGATGTAAAGATTGTAAATTATTCGTCATTTAAAATACCACTGATGTGTATGTAATGAAAATTTATGTTAATTTGTATTGTGTAATAAAATGTCTATCATTAATAACAATTTCTATTGGCCTGTTGTAAGTAAAAGGAAGATTTTTTTTTTAACTGAATTGGGCATAGAAATAGATATCCCATTTCATGAGACTCAGCAGCAAGTTCCTATTTTGAAATGAAATAAAAAAACAAGACTTCAAAAATTTTCATTAAAACACAGGTAAAAAAATATTTTGTTTTGATGTGTTCTCTAATCTCAGTCACTTCGAAGTATTTATTTAAAATTTAATATTACTCAGCTATTTATGAAAATAAATTACTTTAAAAATAAGTTGTTTTGACTAAAATCATTAATTCTTAGCATGTTTTCATTCAGGCTTTATTTAGTCTGATTTTTTTTAAATGTTACATGTGTAAATTAACTATTACCTTTTTTTTTATTAAAAGAGGAGGGGTTTTTTTTTGCAGTTGGGCCATAGAAAATAAAGGCATACTGGAAGATTGCAAGGCCACCTTTATCTCAAATCAAATGTTTCTCTTCCATAGCAAATTTTAGTTTTTAAACTTTCTAATTTCTTAATTAAACTGTGCAAAAGGGAAATACAAGGGATAAAACATTCATGAGAAAGAAAACCAGTATATAAGAAAAAGCTGTATATTACATGAAGTACGTTAGAGTATATCGATTTTATGAAGTTGTCTTTCAACTGCTAATTACACATTCATTACAGGACTATAAATCTTAATAAAGTGATTGAGTCAATATATTAGAAGGAAGAAGCCCTTTCAAGTCCCTGATTTGCAAGACCAGACTGTGGTTTCCAGCCTCACACTTGGACAGGTCTGCTGTGAGAACAGGACTTCAGACTGTGGAAGATCTTAGTGCAGAGCCAGGAGCAGCCTGATGGGGCTTCTCCCTGCCCATTCTCATGGGTGGAATTTTCCTCCTCGAGCTGCAGAGATGGAGCTGGGGCTGTTTGGAGAAGGGCCAAGATGCAGAGTGATACAGCTCGACAGGAACCTACAGACATGACGTAACACGTGCAAGAGGAAGCAGCTTCTTGAACACTCAACCTATGACTAAAAAAACTTTTTTAACAGACACTTCAGGTTGCTTGGGAATATTTCCTGTTGTTCCAAAATCCCTAGACAATCAGAACTCAGTTGTCTGCAAACCATATTGTGCAGTGTAAACTGTCAATTTTGAGAGAGACAAATGCACAAATCCTAAGAGTACATCCATAGTCAAATTCTGATTTTAATCTGGCTTTCCCAAAAATCACAGCATCATGCCCTATTTGGTGCTGAATGATCAAAATAAGAGCATTTGATTCTGCAAAAAATACGACTGGGAGCCATGGAAGTGCGGAGCGCAAGGGACAAAACAGGCAGGTTCAAGAAGTTTCAGATGATAATCTTCTTGTCAGATGGCTCTAACCTGTGCACAGGTAATGGGATCCCTGTGCACAGATAATGCAAGGAAATGTGGATTACATAAAAATATAGCTCTGAAAAAGTAAGCCCTACTTCAGTGAAGTACAAGCTACTCCACTTAGATGCCAAAGCAGTCATCCAGGGAAAGCTTAAAGCTGTAGTTTCCTTATGTGTAAATTACAGTGGCTCACTTGTGCACCCTAAAAGCCACATTTAACCCAACTGGTGAACCCTGCCCAGCTCTGATTTACAGCATGTTCTGTTTTACAAAATGTACTTAGTCAACATATGGGAACAAGGATCGGGGAAGAGACGTGAACATCTGCTCTCCTTGTCCTGGGCTTGCACTACTGCTGTGTACAGCTTTCTGCTCTGGAAGACTTTCAAATCTGTAAAAGCCACCAACCACTTGGATGCAACAGTGTGCTCTGATGTTGCTGCTGTCTGTCTTCCTGCTGTGACTAACTCAGGATTATTCTGGTTTTGACAGAGTGCTGACATGCCTGGCAGTTTGCTTGCAGTCTTTGCTGGCAGGGCCAGGGGCCAGGGTCTCCACACCCTATGCCCACCAGCCACCTCGTGCTCATGGTCATCGATGTTACCGGTGAAACAGCTGCTTCTTATTAAAGATTTCCAATAAGGGGACTCGATAAATGAGTCAGTTTGTCTCAATCTATACCACTGCTGTCACTTTCTATGTGCATTCCGGGGATGAGAGCATTATTTTTAAGAAAGACAAGCATTTCCATTTTGGAGGCAGCAGAGAGAGAGAGGAGACAGCCAGATGTGGCACTTGGCTTTGAAATGCACCAGGGCTTGGGTCCAGCAGACAGAGCAGAGGTATGACTCTGGTATGGTTGTGCTGTGCAGACTGGCTGGCTTCTGACAAAAATAAGATGTCTCCTCAAGAAATTGGCACAACTCTTATGAAATACTGTCCCTCAAGCCTCTACTGCCCTGGGATAAAAGGGCTTGAAATGCTCTTTCTAGTCCTCGTGGTTTCTTCTATGAGCTCTCATCCCCATAATTTGTTTGAAGTGTGGCAGGAACTTGACCCTTCCCTTGACAAAAATCTCACCCCAGCACATGCAAGAGGAGAAATTTCTGCTTGTCTGAAATGCCTGACTGTTCCTGGTCAAAATAATACGTGATCAGCAATGGCACAGAAACAATCCCCGTGCCTGTATTTCAGGCAGAGAGCTTTCCTCAGCCTCTCTGCACCACAGCTCTCCCACAAATTTTCTTGCTCCCTGCTGAAATCCCACCAGCACATAAAGCCTCAGAGCGGGGACTGAGGGGGCTGCTCTGCTTTGCTTTATTATCACAATGATCAATTATGAAATCAGTGTTTCCCAAGGCACAAGGGTAAGCACTCTGTGATGTGTAAAATCACCATAAAGATAGCCATGAGAGCTGGGTTTGAAGATGCCAAGAACACAGCTGAGTTGAGTGAAAGAAAATGGAGCAGGTTCTATGGTTCCCATAAGGCCAGATCCTGCCACTCGCACGTCTGGTCCTTTGATATCACTGCAGCATTAAAGATTTGGTGGCTGATCTGGCTGGCTGGTAGGTGGTGAAGCAAGTTGGGGCCCAGAAGTAACCTTGAGCAGGGGAGGAAATGCAGCCCATGGCCAGATGATCTCTTAGGAGCCATTTGCAGGCTGCACGACCAGGATGCTTGAAGAGACACCCAGCAAGAAGCAGCAGCCTGTGAACTGGAACAGATTAGTCAGATGCCACTTGTCCCAAGCAAACAAATCCCTTTCCACCTCCATGTCCTTCAGACAGCAGACCTGCTCCCAAAGCAGTGACTTGGGCCTCTGAGCACCACGGGAAAACAGCAGAACCATGAACTGGAAAATGAGTCTGAGACTAGCTGCGTGTGCCTCCCAAAGCAGCCTCTGCTCCCAGTCGGGTAAGCACAGGCCTGTCTTCAGCTCAAAACTATCAAAAGTCACCACTAATGAGTAGCTTCAAAATGGTGGCTATTTTTTGTCTCCATTACGTTTTTCCTTCCCTTTATTTTCAACCTTTCTGGGTCACACAATGACAAAGGATGTCATTTTGGTTGTCATGCATGTTTTATCTTAGTGCCACAGCTGAAAAGTTGTCCCAGACACTGCCTTGTCCATGGCTTTGTCATTTTTCTGGCAAGTTATTTCCCTCATTGTAAGGTGCACTCCTGTACTTTTCAAACCACTCAGCCAAAGGAGCACTTGGTCACTGCTTTTCCAGTAAGCACCAACTATGATTCCATCTGTAGAGAAATTAATATCTCCCAGGCTTCTCCCTCCCCCTCCCAACTCCAAAAGAAAGTGTTTTTCAAAGCGCAAAGTACAGATCAGGACAGTACCCCAGGTGGTGTCATTTTTGTGTCACTCATATTTTTTTCACAACAGTGAAGAAAACAAAGCAGTTTGATGCATGAGCCCTTGCCAGGTCTCACAGCTTTGCCCTCCTGCCTCCCTGCATTAAATTCTGCTCTCCCTCCTAGTGCATCCTCCTTCTCTCTGCCCAGTGTGGGCTCATACCCTTCTTTCATATTATTTATATGCCACCAGTTTCTCATGCCCCTGTTTGTTGGCTTTTGGGGCTACTGGACCTGAAGGAGACAGGAAGATGTGCCGTGGAGATGGTGACCTGACGTCAAGGCAGAACATAGCAGTGGTGAGGGATGGGGCCACAGCCCAAGATATCCCAGACCCCTTCCTCAAGCTGCTCTTCCCGGCCCTGCCCTGCCCCTCCCTCCATCCACACGTTCAGGCTGGTTTTATCCATTAGTTTCCCTATTAACACCCAGTTTTGTTACATTTTCCTGAGGAACCCGGCAGAGCCAGTGGGATTTGGTATTGCTGGTATCAAACAGTTCTGTTTAACAACTACCACTGGATTTTCAGAAGACACAGCTTTGCTTAGACTCACTCTCTACTTGTGCCTCTGTGTGCATCCTCTGAGCCCACAGGCCACTGTCACCCAAGCCTGGGAGATGGCAGGACACCGCGAAGTGACTGCATCATTAACCATGTCAGCCAGGAGGGACTCAGGTGAGGAGACGGCTGCAAAGCATGCTCAGCCCTTGTTGGACACAGGAGAGAGATTTTGTTAACACTCGAACCAGCATCAAGAACTAAATATCAATAAGCCTCAAGGCAGGAGAGGGATTTAGGTGCATCATTTTGGATCATGAAGTAATTACTTGCTTTCAAAAAGTCATTTCAAGTCAGAGTCATCAGTGCCCAGCTATTAAGAGCATCTGCACCTGTGATTGCAAGACTCAGCTTGTTTTTCCCAGCCCAATCTGGCACTGCTCCCTCATATGGCCCCCATCAGCTCTTTAGGACTGGGGTCTGTCCCACAGGGCTCAATCCTGCAGCCATTCCACAGCCTGTAGTTGCCAGTGATCTCCACCTACACCTGAGGGACAAGGGCGACCTTCATCTCTGAAGTTATTCAGGCTTATCCAAAAGACTGTTTTGTCCGGTGGGATGGCATTTGGTTTTCCAGTCTTCTGTGCAGAGGAAATCTGCTCTTCAAAAACATTTCTAGAGAGGGTGATAAACAGATATCTCTGTTCTGTTGGCATTTTGAATCTATTCTTATTTAACATTGTTGAGGCTCCTAGAGCCATCCAGATGACAGCCCCTAAGTCTCATAACTTTTCTTTATCATTTGCACCACATTTTCTGGAGTCACTGGGACAAGTGGAAGGAAGTGGGAAGGAGGGTTACAGACGGTCACTCCAGAGACCAGCACTTCCTGTCCTCTCACCTCCAGTGACTTCACCACCACAGGCCTGGCCCTCTCTTCAAGACAGTGTTGCATAGTTTTACTTGGGCATTGCTAAAGTGGTAAAAGAGAGGATCTGGATCTGAACATCCAAATTGCACACACACAAAATTATTGCAGACTGGTTTTGACAAATCAGTTACTATCCAGCTTGCTTGCCTTCACACCCTGGATGTTAAGTTTAAACAGCACTATGAACATTAGCCCTTCCCAAAATATTCTCAAATAATTGGTGAAAAAACATAAAAGGAAAAAAAAGGCAAGGAAAGCACTGATCTAATCTGCTCTACTCTGTGTGGATGACAGAGAAAATTTAGTAGCTTCAGGGTATTATCAGATACAGAACAAAACATGAAAATGTGTCCTGAGGGACATCTGCCAGTCTCAAAAAGTGTGCATGTCTCATCAGGGTGGTTTTCTCTCACCTCCTGACACTCTCAATAAGATCTCATGTTTCCATGGATATTTCTGCTTTGGTTTTCTATGATATCCTTCCTTCTGTGCTTCTTCTTGTCTGCACAGCTGGAGAGGAGACATCACAGTAGCCTTCTGGAGGTACAGTGTGGATCTGCAAGGTGGCTTACAAACCACTCATGGGGAACACATTTCTGTGAACCATCGTCTGTACCTTTACACCAGTGAGCTCCCACCACCAGCCTTAGTAATTCAATGGCCACCCTTTTGCTCCTCGGAAGCAAAGAGCCCCAAAGACTAATCAAGATCGAGAATAATGTGGTCTCTGTCAGCCTGCCTAGGTCCTAACATCATCCTTGATGTTGCCATGGTATCATCTGCTGAAATAACACGGTATTTTAGCCTCTTCAGGGAAACACAGAAGGCAAGTGGATTTGTATTCGCCTTCTCCTAGAGAGTTTTCTTGTGAAAATGGAAAGGAAAGGATTGTTTGAAGAAGAAAGCTTAAAAACAAAATTAAAAAATAAATCACTGCACATTCTTGAAGAAGGGATGAACAGGAGTTTTTGTGACAGCACTAGTCAAAGGACAGCCCATAGAAACACAGAAACCCACGCAACCAAGAGAGATGTGGAATGAAATTGAACAAGAGGAAAAGGCAAAATATTGTGATAAATGCACCAACTGTATTTAAGAAAAATTAGAAACAATATTTTGCTTGTCTTTTTAAGTGACTTAATGACAGAAATATAGCAGAGACAGGCTTGCATTTGAAAACCTTTCATCTTGCCACAGAAATTATTATCATAGGCTTAGATCCTCCTAACAAAGCTTCTACCAAACATAATCCTGAACTAGTCAGTTTGAAAATTCATTTTCCAAGTCAGGTACAGCCTCAATGGTAAGAGCTACCAAGCTGAAAGTGATTGTCTTTTACTTAGGCCACAGATTTTATTCAGATTTCAGAGAAAACCAAAATCTCTGTGAATTACAAGGAAAAACAACAAATGGCACTAAAATCATTGAAAACAAGTTTTGGCCATACCATAAATCCAGCTTTAGGACACCCAGTACCAAATAAAGACCACTGCAACTTCACAATACAAAACATTTATGTGATATAAACTTACTCTGCCATCTCACATTTTTTCAAAACCTGTGGGCAGATTGACTTCACCCTGGCAGGCTTCAGGCTGGAAAAAATTATCACTGGCTTCCATTGCTTAACTTGATGACAGACCTCTGTCATTCCAAAGTGAAGCTGAATCCCAGCATGAAAACACAAAGTCAGCCTGAACTTCATGGTGAGCGCTCAGCTAATTCCTTGGAAAAGTGGTTCTCAGACTTGTTTTCCTACCCTTGGTCTCAGTGGAAGTGAGTGCTTGCTGGGCAATGCCTTAACACCAGTACCTGGAGTGGGACTGCAGTCTCTGTGCTCTCCTGCCTCTATCTGTGGTTTGAAGAAGGTGAAATTACTTTTTTTTTCCAGTGAATGCTTTAGAAAGATAAACTGAACCAATGCTAAAATAACAGGAAATAGTTCTCACCACATCAGCTCACCTTGCCTGGGGTCTATCTTGCAGCAATGGGCCAGGTTGCTACAGTCCCTCAGCAACTTTGTTTTCCCAGCCTGAAAATTCGGGTATGAAACCCAGGGTGGTATCATCTGGCAGTGTGCCACCTCCCTGCCACTGCATGAAGTGAAATTCCCTTCCCTGGCATACAACTCACTGTGCCCCAGCAGCAGGTGACGGCAGCCAGCAGATCTCTCTTTTCCTAAACAGATCTTTTAACTGTTTTCATCTGTAATTTTCCTCCTTCTTGCTTCCCTGTGGTAACATAGCCTATTTTGTGAAACAAGAGAGAACAAGATAATCTGAGACTCCACTGGCAATTACCCACCTCTCTGCTGAAGCCCATGGCTTTATTTTTGACCAATCTCTCTGCCCACAGCATCCAGCAAAACCCACACCAACAGGTGAGGAAATGGGAGTCTCTCACTGCCTTTAAAAATATTTTTATTTTCCAGCCCACTATATTAAGGATCTTAATGTTGGAACTACTTGATTTTTGTCTTGTTTTGCTTGTTGGGGAGCCATACTATTTCTGAGATAAAGCCCATGTCCATGTGTGGGGCCACCTTGCATTTCAGCCCCACTTGCAAACAGCATTTCACAGGTAAATAAAGAAAATCATCCATTTAAAAATCACAATGAGTATTTAATACAGTTAGTAACTGTCTTTGAAGGACTCCCCAGTACTCAAAGAGGCCATCCTAGTGAGATGCACACACATGCATTTTTGTTAGCAAACGACACTGAAATGAGCTATTGAGCTCAATGAGTTTTTCACATGATTTAACAGGCTTTGTGAAAAATGCCTGCGTGTGCACAACCTCTCTGTATCCACACACAAATAAAGAAAGCAGCTACCTTCCACATTTCCCTTGGCTATTCCTTTCTGCCCATCCTACAGCATTTTCTTTTCTTTATTCTTCAGGCATTGCTGGTAGGAAAAGTACTTTTCTGTTTTTAGGTTGAACCCTGTCTGTGCTGGCAAATCACAAAATATTTGACAATGGAAAAAGGCTGTTTTTATCTCAATGTTGTCAATGAAGAAACTACTATAGAAGGAGGATTTTGGAGGAAAATGTCTTATTTGCAGTATATACCATTGCACAGTTAGCCCATTTGTTATAAAAGTTACAACTGATAAGAGAAAACTTTCATTTCACTCAAATATTTTCAGGAACTCCTAAAAGTATACTGAACCAAGATGAAGAGTAAAAAAAATGTAAATGCTTTATGGATCAAAATTCCTAAAAATACTTGGGTTTGGTTGAAAGCCTTATTTTTAAATATTTGGAAATTTTTTTATATAATCTTTACCTTATTTTCCCTTATTTTTCTTTTACCTCTTAGTTCTTACTCAAAAATAATCCATTAATTCATATATTACTGTATCCATAAATTCCAACAGTAATCATCTCAGAAGTAGCTGTTACATACAATGTTGTTTATTTAGATTTATGCTACTTATAGTAGAACCAACAAAGCAAAAAAAAAAAAAAAATTCAGAGATTCAGGATCAGCAGAATATATTGCTGCCATCATTAGCTAAACAGTTCACCCTTTTGTGTTTCTCAACACCATGAATTTCCCTCAAACAATTCAAGACACCTGGACACAGTTAGGAAGAAAAATACAAAACACCTAACAAGTATTGCAATTAGGTTTGTTCTGGCAAGTCCTGCATCTGTATTCGGGTGGCAATTGGCTTCTGGCGCAAAACATTGGGCCAAAAGTAATGTTTTCTTTTGCATAAAGCATATGGAGGGTTTTTGCTGAATTCCACTGTGCAGCGTGCCTGTGGTAATGCTGTTGTCCAGCCTGGGAGAGGGACAGCCCAGCACCATCAGCAAGTTACTGCTGGGAACACTGAGATTTTATCGGGGCTACTGAAAGCTTGAAAGTTGGTGTGACGGCTTTCACTGCAGTCAGAGGCTAATCAGCAGCAAAAGGCTTTCAGCAGGGGAAATCTCTGATCTACATGTGGTGGCCATGAGCACCCTCAAACCCAGAGGATGTAGGCAGGGAGGGGATTTATTGGAAATGTGAAACAAGGAAAATTCATAATTTACAAAATTATTCAGCCTGAGCCTGTACCTGCAAAAAGCAAACCTGTGCATCATGCTGAGTGTATCTGTATCACTAGCTACCAAATTTGTTTGTGACAAGTCTTTGACCTCAAACACAAAACAGATTCTCTATGCAGAGTACTTGCAAAGAATTTGATGATATTATTTGAAAAATATTTGCATTGAGTCATTTTCTTCTTAAACTAATATTAAAAATTTTCTGAAAATGGTTTTCAGGCGTCATCCATGTAGTCATAGTACCAAGTTCAGCAAGATGTATTTTTTCAGTGAAACCTTTTAGAAACTGAAAGTTGTAAACTGAAAGCAAAAAAGCCAACCTTGGAGCACTCCTTCTTTCATAAACTTTCCAAAAACTAAGGGTAGTAAATGACTGTGCCACTGCACCAACTGATCCTTGTAGGGGAATCACTGTCCTGCCCCTCTGTGTCCACTCATCTATCTTCCAGCTGGTGAGGTTGGGCTCAGGCCAGAGGTGAGGCATCCCATAACAGTGGAACCAAATATTGCAAGAGAAGTTTTGTTGTCCTTTCTCCTGTGCCCACAAAAGCTCTGCTTTCTGGTGAATATAAAAGAAGTGCACTGCAGGGAGAGAGCCTGATGCAGATCATCAGGGAGCTGGAGTAGCAACCTGAAAGTACAGGCAAGGCTTGTGTCTTGGTCCTGGATGGAGCTGGGAGCAAGGCTGTACCTGCTGAGGTCTAACTGGAAACATTTACAGCTCAGGGTGGCAGAAAGCCCTGAAGAAGAAGTTAGGACTCTGTCTGGAGAAGAAACTTGGTAATTAAAGCTGCATATTAAAACATCTCTTTCATGTTTCAGTTGTACCAACCCTGTCCAATGCCATGTTGTGAGCCAAGGAGGGGGGTGCAAAGCAGACTAAGGGGTTTGGGGGCCTGCAGGGAGTTAAAGGCCAACAACAGCATAGATGAGCTAGATATGGATGTAGGAGCATGGCAGAAGCACCAGCAGAACAGCACTGTCAGCTTAGCTGGAGAGTGAGGCAAGTTTGCTTTTCACCAAAGCATTTCCTACAGCCCTTGAGGTGAACTGAGGCAGGAGCTGACAAGGGCTGAAGAGATGCTAAACCACAACATGACCTTCCTGTGTGCATGAAAGCCCCAGCAGCTGGCTTAAGATAAGGAATAAACACAGTCAGAGAGATTTTATCAGTTTCTACAATTAATTTCAGTGACTCCCCAACACCCCTAAAGCAGTGGCCTGTGTATGGCTCTTTTGCACATGGAGTTTTGCAGTCTGTGCAAAGAGCATTGAGCACTGCAGAAACAGGGAGCTGTATTATTTCTGAGCAAGCCTGTTCCTTTCAGACCCACAAAGCTGTCCCCTTCGGGCCACATGCTTCACTGTCCTTGGGCACATGAGACACCTGAAGCAATTTCCAGGAGCTAGATACCTGTGCAAAGTGAACACAGGTTGTGCCACGTCTCCCCAGTCTCCCTCCTGCGAACAGCAGAGCTACCTAAGTTAGAACTACCTTAGAAAATGTTGATTTTGAAAGACTCTCAGCAAAAAATACTGTATTTTAAAAATGTATAGTGGAAATGTTTGGTAGCCTGAGCTCCAGCGTGGTCAGTGGCAGCTGCATTGTAAGGATGGGAGAAGACTGTAAATCTGTTTCATCCCTGAGTCCTGTGAGTCCTGCAACTCTTGCTCACAAGCCACAGAGAGAATTCAGTATTCCCAAACTGTTCTTGGGCAAATTAGTGTAGTAAAATGACATTTTGGTTGTCATCGAGCACAAGGACACCAGAATATTAACGAATCTGTCCTCAGAAAGAGATTGCTGAGATGTGAATGTTTGATTTTGGTTTTGTTGTTTTTTGGGGTTTTTTTAATGCCCAAACTTTTTCTTTAACTCTTTTATTGGAAAAATAACCCAGTAATATTTACTTAAAAAAATTTAAAAATAGTGGAGATAGAGGACAGTTTGAGAGTCTTAAAGTGGCACTTGGCCTCAGTTCTGTTCCAGACCACCAATCTTACCATTGATGGAGGCATTCTTAATGGGCCCTTTAAAAAAATGAATAAATGAAAATTTGTAGTTCAATCAATGTACTATCTTTAATTCAATATTCATCCCAATTGATTTTCACTTCTAAGTTTCATTTTAGTATGAAGTAGGGCATTGTGTTAAGGAAGTTGTGGGGGAGCTTGTAGGTTCTGGCAGCTGGAATGAGGGGAAACCGTGGTTTTTAGATTAGAGGAAGGTGTAGGACCCAGTTCTTTAGCAAGCTGTTGGAGCAGCAGGGCTTGTGCACCCTGTTTGTGCGCATGTTTGCTGGCAGCCTCCACAAGCTGCAACAGGGCAGAGGTGAGCCGGATGCAGAGGCACCAATGGCTCCCGCTCCAGTCCTGCCCTTGCCCTGCCACCAGCTACCTCCACAGCAGTGACTGCACTGGGCCACCCCAACATCCCTGAGCTGCTCCCTAGGTCTCCCCTGCCCTCCTCACAGAGGCACCATCCAATCCCCATGCCCACTTTAGCTGCCTGGGGAAAAGAAATTCCCTTTCCCAGCTGGGGCATCTCCATTTACAAGGCTTCCAAGCTCCTGAGGACTGCAGCTCTCTGGCAAACATATTTCCAGACATTTTCTGTGGCTGCACTATATATTCTGTGGTTCAGTCTCACGGGATATGCAGGGCTTTCCATGGCAACCACAGAGATAGCTTTCTTCTTAAAGAAACAGCGAGTAACAAAATGAGAACTTTACCAGGATAAAATCAACCCATTTAAGGACATCAGGAAGCCCATCAAAACAAATCCTGCTCCTGGGAATGCAGCTCTGTCCCCATGGGGAGCAGGAGTGTGGAAACAGTCACAGTCCTGGATGCACTATGGAACAAGGCAAACAGAGCAGGAGCAGCAAAGCAAAAACCTGTCCAGTTTGTGCCTCGCCTGTCTGTGCCCCTCCTCGCCTCACCCAGCTCAGCATGTCCCAGTTCCCTCACCAACACCCTGGGGTCAAATTCTCAAATGCACTCACACTTATTTCCACAAA
>VZTE01005484.1:1692463-1765035 GCA_013397775.1 Eulacestoma nigropectus | reverse complement strand
ACAATCTCACACAGCTTTCCCAAAAAAAAAAAAAAAAAAAAAAAAGTTTTTTGCCTATGCTTCACTACACCTGCCCAAACACCACATTGGCATCTTGACCATGATCCCAGATCCCATGATCACTAGAATGTCTAAATATCCTCCCCAAGGAAGGGTGTTAAAAAGGCTTCACTAATTCCACAAAGCTGCAATGGGTACACATTGAAGGAAAATACATGTTCAGAGTGGAGCCTGAAAAAAAAAGGTAAACTGAAGAGGATATTAAGATTCAAAACCCAGGGAGAAACCTTACACCTGGACATGGTTCTCCATACCTGGCCATGTGGCACAAAAGCCTGGAGTACCCAAACCAAGGGCTGCCACAGCTGCCCTCCCTTGGCACAATCACAGTTACCCATGTCCCGTGAATGCTGAGCATGACCTAAAACAGTCCGGATTTTACCCCTGAGAATTAAACCTCAGACTCTCATCAGGATGAGAAGCCAATATTTCCATAGGGGCCAAACAATGACCCTCCCTGCATGTTTTGCCTTTGAAACATGGGTGTGGTCATTTGGAGAAATTTATGTTAAAATGGTGAAAATCATCTGTTTGATACCAGTCAGAAGATGCAGCCACAGGATGCTGTGACATGGTGTACCAAGTGCTGCAGCACAGTTTGGAAAGTAAGTTACATGATTTGCTTGGAGTTGCATGGAAACAGACAGGACTGGCAGCAGAGCTCTTACATCCAAGGTTCCAAATCTGAGCCACAACCACAAAACTCTCTTTCCTTCCTCCCACGGCTGCGCTTGTGCAGCTTCACTGGGGGAGGGAAGAAAACCGTCAGTGCTCACTAACTGGAAAATTAACTCAGTAGCAAAAGCAATCCTGCTTCCAAACTTGTAGACTACAAAGACTTAAGGGAGAGAAGGGGTAAATCTGTAGAACCAGGTAAGATACAGTGTTCTGCTAACTGTAATCTTCATAAGTGAACTACTCTCCAGATAGAATATGTATTCATTGTCACAAAATCCCTAGAGTAAGAACCACAACAAATTGTTGCAGCTCCTTTGAAGTCCGCCAAGCTTCTGCAAGCTGGCCAGGCTGAGGACAAACTTTGGAAAACTCTCTCTTCATTTGAATATTAAGAGGACTAATAAAACAAAGAGGACATGGTAAGTTCCGGAGGCTTTTCTTTAGTTGCCAAGGGACAATTTGGATGTCAGCATGGTTTTTAATAGCTCTCTCCACTCTAGTCCTTTAGTTGTGCTTACAGAACCAGTCACAAAGAGCATCTCCTGCTGCTTTGCAGATTAATTACCCAATGTTTGGGTGAAGTGCTGTGTCAGTGCTAAGTGTTTTTGCTTCCAGCAGCACCACTCTGCAGTGAATGCAAGTTGCCACTTTGGGAGGGCCACGGTTGCTTCTGCAAGACCTCCACTTTCCTCAAAGCTGTGTTCCACCCTCCGCTTCAGCAAGTGGGATTTATCCATAGAGCTGGAGATACTGGCCTGCTTCAGCATGAACATAAGCAGCAAACACTGCCTGGTGATACAGCATTTCATGCACACTGAGAGACCAAATATGAGCCCTCAGAGGATGAATCCTGCCTGATTCAGTGTTCGCATCCATCAAATCCTGCCTCACTACTCTTGTTACCCAGCTTAGCTGCCTACAGTGCTTTTGTTCTTCCACCCTCAATTTCCTGTACAATTGGACCCTACATAAGGATCCCCATGGAATTTATGCAGCCACAGTGCTTAGAGAGAGTAAAATGTTACAGTAATGGCTGTCTTACGATTGTAGAAGAATGCATGGATTCTGCCATGGTTGTGGCTCCCTGCAGAGTGCCCAGCCATAGAAAGCAGGACTTTAGGGTCAGGAGCACCTGCTTCTCACTCCACCCAGCAGTGGCTAACGAGACCCACGACACAGAGCAATTGGCGTCTTTTCCCACAGTCATTGAGAGAGTGCTGTCCTGACTGAAGAAGTCTACATGTGTGCTTTTACATTGGAAAGTCATAAAAAGTCCTCTTCTTGCCTGTTTTACTCAAAAGCCAGCCATCATCATGTCCTACACTCAAGAGAATTGATCTGTGGTTATCTGGCGTGTTCCCCTTGCTACAACTGCCTCAAACTCCTTTTTGCACTGATATCCTCTCAAGATCCTGAGATGCTGCAGCTCCACTCCTCTTTTGTCAGGGCATTATTTGAAAGAATAGCCTTGGCAGTATTCCCTCCTAAGTATATTATGAACCATCTCATGCACATTCATCACGATTTCCAGGACAAGGAGGAGGAAAGTACAGAGCAAATCAGACTCAGGCTTTGTTTTCTCACCATCTTTTTAGCAGAAGTCTGGGAGAAAAGAGGAAGCAGTCATGAGAACTGAGGTTCCCCTTTATGTTAGCATAGGAATTTCCTATAAGATGGTGTGCACATTTTCCAAGGAATTTAGTTATCCACTCAACACTTATGCTGAGACTGTCCTATGGAGAAGAGAGATGGGAAGGGTATACTCATAGAAATATATCCATACACAGGACGCTTGTATTAATGCAACATCATTGCTGAAATACACATGGAAAAAATTTCACATCACTTTTATACTGCTAGCTGAATTACTATACTCCTAAAAGGAGCACTACAGATGTGATGGAGCCAGACTTCTCAGAGGTGTACTACAGAGGGACAATAGGCAGCTTGATCTAACTCTGAAGCTGACCCTGCTTTGAGAGACCTCCAGAGGTCTCTGACAGCCCCAATTATTCTGTGGTTCTATGATTAAAAATGAAATTTATGCTATGTAGAATGTTTATTAGGAGGTAACAAGATTTTTAAAGATGCTTGATTTTTTCAGTACTAAGCTTTTATTTGAAGTCATCAATATCTCTCTGAAATTCTCCCTGAAATTGTCTCCATTTAACTGAAAATTTCCCTGATTTTCTTCAGAAGTCAAAATAAATAAGCTGTCTCTGCATAAGAGCATAAGCTCATTAGAAATGCCCTGCTGTGTTAGATCCGTCATCCATCTATTCCACCAGTGACAGTCAGAGATGCTGTTTAGAGAGAACACACAAGCCCAGATACTATTTGTAGTTTATTTCCCACACACTCTCCCAGCACCGACACTCAGAACAGAGATGTTCGACTTCCCTCTGGGTGCTGCTCATGGCCTGTTTCACAGTCTCCTCTAGCAGCAGTGTCAGAAGTTTGGGACACCCCACGACAGCAATTCTTTCTTTCTTGTGCTTTTAAAAGATCCTCTGCTGGTTTTGGTGAGTGTTGGCAGTGCTGGTGTTGTGGGGTGTAGTCAGTAACTGCTCTGCAGTCACAACTCAGCACCTCCTCGAGACTCAGTGCCCATCATATCCCCCGTTCAGCTTTGTCTTCAGCCAGAAGAGACCCAGCTTTTCTAGTGCCTTCTCATACAGCAGCTTCCCCAATCCCTAAATTATGCTGGTCACCTTCCTCACCATTTTCTAACTCTC
Organism: Eulacestoma nigropectus; assembly: GCA_013397775.1. Taxonomy (NCBI): domain Eukaryota; kingdom Metazoa; phylum Chordata; class Aves; order Passeriformes; genus Eulacestoma; species Eulacestoma nigropectus. The sequence continues at coordinate 1,761,562 of VZTE01005484.1, read as the reverse complement.
ATGTCCTTGAGATGCAGAAACTCAGATCATGCACCAGAGTCAGAGCATGGAAGAACCAAAAATGTAACAGGAAAATGACTCTTTGTCATGACTGCAACATCCTTCCTGATGAGTTCCAGCATTTTATTGACATGCTTTGTTTCCACTTAACATATTAAGTCAAGAATTTCAGAGACCTGTCAGTTATGGCTCCAGGATTTCTTGCCTGAGTTCTAACACCATCTTTTTTGATTTGTTACAAGAAGTCCATACAGATATATCAGAGCAAGAAAGATCTGTGAGTAGGTGGTGTAAACTCAAGAGAACTAAAAATATTTAAGTCATTTATAAATAATGGGCTATTAATTTGGATAATTAAAAATAACTACCTTAGCTCTGCAATAAAAAAATCTTAGCTGCACATCCTTAACTCTGTCCGGTGTCCATAAGAGGGATGGTCTGGTCTTTAACTATGGTATTGCACATTACCTCTTAAGAAATACATTTGTTCAAGTACTGGAGCTTGGTTTGTGTTTCTTTGCAGAAATGAATTTCATTCTATATACATTTTCCTTAGAAAATTGTTCAAGTTTTATTTCTTACACTCTTTAGAAGCAACTTATATTTATGCACTTGCTATAAAGGTGACTGAAGTACCAACATTAGTGTGGCTTCTTACAGCAACATGTATGTGCTTATCTGGACAACAGTGATATTCCTGCCATACTTTTCCCCCTTGCATGTCCAGCACATAAACATGGTGGATCTATTTCTCCTACACAGTTTCCATAGATTAAGTGTTTGCCAAGAATTAAACCTGAAGAAGATGTAACATACTCCTGAGATGCACAGATCCACTCCAGGGCTGAAACAAAGAAGGATGTTCTTCTGGATTCAAAATTTTACTTTCTGAAAAATTCATAGAATTCAGAGAATCCTAGAATGGTTTGAATTGGAAGGGAACTTAGAGATCACTCAGGTCCAAAACCCTGCCATAGGCAGGGACACCTTCCACTCAACCAGGTTGCTCAGAGACCTATCCAACCTGGCCTTGCATGCTTCCAGGGATGGGGCATCCACAGTTTCTCTGGGCAACCAGTTCCAGTGCCTCAACACTCTTATTTTAAGGAATTTCTTCCTAACATTTGTTCTAAACCTACTCTCCTTCAGTTTGAAGCCATTACCAATTATCCTATCACTACATGCCCTTATAAAAAGTTTCTCTTCATCTTTCCTGTAGGCTCTCTTCCTTTCCATTCCCCTCCCTTGGAATGTCACAGTTAGGCCACTCTGAAGCCTTCTCTTTTCCAATCCAAAGAATCCCGATTCTCCCAGCCTTTCTTCATAGGAAAGGTGCTCTATCTCTCTGATCATCTTGGTGGCCTCCTCTGGGCTCTCTCCAACAGATCCGTGTCCTTCCTCTGCTGGGAACCCCAGAGCTGGATGCAGAAGTTCAGGTGGGGTCCTAGCAGAGCAGAGGAGCTGAATTCCCTCCCTTCCCTGCTGCTCACGGGGTTTTGGATGCAGCCCAGGACATGTTTGCCTTCTAGACTGTGAAGGCACTTTGCCAGGTCATGTCCACCATTTCTTCCACCAGCACCCCCAAGTCCTTCTTGAGAGGGCTGCTCTTGATCTGTTCATCTCCCAGACTGTGTTGATATTGGGGATGCAGCACCTTGCACTCGGTCCTGTTAAATCTCATGAGATTCCCATGGGCCCACCAATTGATGAACAATAACCACAGCCTCCCAAACCAATATCAGAAATGTACAATGACTTTAAGAGTCGTACACTTGTAAGAAAAACGTAGGCAAACAACCAGATAATTAACTATTATGACAATGAACATAGAGGAAAAAAAACACAGTAGGAGCAACTTTACTGAGCAGTATCTGCAGCTAAACTAAATAGGTTTGTGTCATTATTCAGTTCCAGCAGCCTGCTGCCAGTTCAGGAGATGTTTATTCTCAGTGTTTGGCAGCTGCTGAGTTCTGGGCTTTGGATTGTGCATTCTGAATTTTTTAGTGACTTTTATTTTGTCATGGCCTACAATTATGAAACATTTGCTCTGAAGAGCTCTTAGGAGCTTTTCACACTGCTGCCTCTTTTATTGCCACAAAATGGGAACATACACAACCTAAGGCTAAATCCTGCTCTGTACTGGACAATGAATAAGTTACTACAGAGAAAGCCATGTATGCAACTCATTTCAAAATCTTCCTCCAGGCTCTGGACACAAATTAAAATCTTTTTATACTGACTTCTCAGCTTGCAGAATAAAACTGAAGGTAAGTGAAGAGCAGGGTCATCCATCCTGGAATTTGAGCATATCTCAAGGGAGTCCTGGTGCAGCAAACCTGATATTTGGGCTGCCACACTACGATGAAGACACAGGAAACAATATGAAAATAAAAAACTCCATGAACTTCAGCATCAATGAGAACAGCCAGGTCTTTTATAAGCTAATTCTGTTCTGCCTTTGACCAAGTGCAGGTCACTCTTTCACTGACAGCATACTAGTGCGGCAACAGCATTTCCCTGGTGGTGTTATCTCAGATAACATAGCAGCATTTAAACCCTGGATGAAGAATCACTTGGTTCTGGGAGAGTCTAAACTGCCAGTGTGGGGAGCCCCCTGTCCATTGCCTGAGCCAAACATTGAAAAAATACCTTCAAAACTCCATTTTTTTAATGACCTTCTCTTCACTAAATGAGGCAGTTCTCCTTTTTCATCCACTAAATGGCTTTCACAGACATATGCAGAGTGCAAAGGATGATCCTAGAAATAGACCTGTGGAGGTGGCGTAGAGAGCCAGAGGAGTTAGGACCCTGCTGGTTGAGAGAGGCCACCTGTAAGTAATTAGCTCCTGCCTGAACTAGGATGTCCTCTCCTCTGCCTTTGAAATTGCTGTGGCCAGGCCTGTCTGTGCTGCCTTCATGGTTACTAGCTTTAAAAAAAAGATTATAATAACCAGATTAGCATATTGACATCATAAACCCGGTTACATGTGAATTAAGTGCATCCAAACTCAAGCTGTGAGGTTATTTAATCAAAAACGCCCAGAAGAGGAAATATTAGGGGGTTTATGATGTCAGATCAAGACCTGGAGTGGGTGCTGCTGCTGCCATAGTAGTCAGTGATTAAAAGAAAATTACGTTTATCCACAGCCAGCACTGAAACAAGTTGTTTAAAAGGGAACTTTGTTTATAGCACAGTAGTATCTACGCTTCTCCTAAACCCATCTGCTCTCTGATGTGCAGAACTGCTTTAAAGCAGCTCAACGTGTGGATCACACTGCCTGGGGAGAAGGAGCAGCTTGCTTGACCCTACTGTCCTTCCTTTCCTCTTCATTTAGCAAAATCCTAACATCAAACAGGAAAGAGAACAACTGCAGCTGCCTTCTCAGAGGTGATGTGCATGACAATATTTTTTTCACTCTCCCAGTAAATTTCAGATGTGAGATGATGCTAGTGGATGGAGATATCAAGCAGGAGCTGGAACAGTCACATGGAAGGAGTCGCACATCCACCCTTGGTGCTGGGAGAGAAATTTCATGTGGAGATGCAACCTGTGCTCCAGGATGACTTACAGGCATCATACCCAGAGTCAAGGCAACCTTTGTAGTCTCCTACAGGTCAAGCAGAAAAAGTTTTAGAAATGCTGTGGTACTTTAAGATCAAGGGATAGAGAGTGACACTACTAGACTATGACACTACATGGTGGAGACTTGGTCTTACATCAGTGGTGTTTCCAGGCTCTTCTCTTGGTTTGAGGAAAAGCTCTGATCAGCTCAGCTTCTCACACCTTTCTGAGCATCTGTGCATCCCTTGTTTGCACTCCACTCTGTACATTGCTTAGTTCGTGGTGTCCTTGTCTGTGCAAGGGGAACAGGACAGCAATCCTCTCCAGAACCACAACTGCACCTTCTACATTTAGCTTGTCTCTATATTTCATCCCATTAGCTGTCAGTCTGATATGACCACAGTCATCATAAGGGAGATGGACCATCAGCCTTGTTTGTCTTTGCTGGGAGAAACATCTCTTGATCCATGGGCTGGCTGCTGCTGTAGTAAACAGTACAGAAAATAGCTTGGGCTCAATTTCCTTCCAGTTCATTCTGTTCTTACAATGAGATCTCTTTGTGTCTTCTGTTTAACACCAGTCTGTGCCTTGCCATTCATGGGCATGCAAAAACAAGTGATGCCATTGCACAAGACCATATCATATTCAGCTGTGGACACTGTTTTAGTTCGTTTGGAAAAACATACACTACATCTGGCAAGACTTGAATTTCTTTGATTAAAAACAATGAGCTACATTTTGGTCTGACTCCCGTTTTGCTGAAGTTGTACAGCTGTTAAATATAATGCATGTGAGTATGAAATAGTGTTTTCTCTGTGTTCGTGTGAGCACATGCATGTGGGGAACTGGCAAGTCTTCCTGCCTTAAAAGACAAACGGAAAGCATTTGAGCTTGGGACAACACAAGAAGACCTTGGACAACTGGATGACTTGGTGAGTAAGAGGGAAGTTCTCTCTGCTGCGCTGTGAAGTGTGGCCAGCCAGCCTTGGGGAGACTTGTCACAGAGGGAAAAACAGTCCATCACTCTTTGCCTCAGCCATAATTTTCATCTGAAAAAATAACTTTCACCAAATAACTGCTGATGTTGTTCTGTATAACCAAACTGCAGAAATGTAGCCCTCAGAAGCCATGTCTGACACCAGGTGCTCCAGCAGATAAGCAGAATGCTGGTAGAAGATGTCCTATATCAGCCTTAGAAACCTTACAGCCCACAGCAGCTCTTCCTGGCAGCAGTGAAGTTGAAAATAAACCCTGCTGAACATGAGGAAAAATTCTCCAAGGTTGAGCAATACTCTGTGTCCATTGCAATCACATTCAACATCTGTCAGTGTCCTTAGCAGGCTACTGCAGTGCATCTTGCTGTAAGGGAGTCAGGGCTTGGGTTACCTCTGGTGCAGGGTTGCTTTGCTGGTCAGGTCCTCTTAGACTGGCATCTCTACTGGCAAAGTTAAATTACACTAATATAATAAAAACACTTCCTGCTTTACCTTCAAAAGACCAGATTTTTCCAGCAAGAGCATTTACAACAGGGATCAGGAGAGCAACACTGTTACAGCTAAACCTCTGCTCCCAGCCTCAGTGTGACTGGGCAGCATCGTGGGTGTGCTTCAGCTGGGGTAAAACCGCAGAGAAAACATTAGGGCTGTATCACATCACCCTCAGCCCAACACAACTGAGAATAACCATATCAGTGCTGGGCTTTCTGAACTCCTATTGAAATACAAATATGAGTCCCTATCCTCCCTGCAAGTAGAGGTGCAGGCTGCCTCTTCTGCTCATCCCTTTGCAGGCCACTACTAAATTTCTTTGCTTGAAATAAAGTCCAGGACAACAGGGGGGCAAAGTGCTCAGTAAAGATAGCCCCTGCTGTCTTCATTGCTCTGCACTTCGCAGGCCTGGGACATCATCAGAAAATACCAAATTGTGGACCTGGACTTCAGTATCAAAGCCTGACATTTTTAAAGAAACCAAATTCCTAAACCAAGCAGTTAAAAAAAAAAAAAACAAAAAACAAAAAACAAAATACATTTCATATATGAACCTATTCCACTGGCCCATGCCCTGTATTCAGAAGGGATATCTTCTCCTCCTCTAAACTCACTGCAATCAATCCTTAAATTACACTGGACGTCTTAATCACAACATCTAACATACATATCAATTCTGTTAATTCTTTCTCCATGGTCCAACTTCACAGAAACCTCGCAGCAGTTATTATTATCATATTCCACAGTATCCAATCACTTCTCATTGCATTCACACATCCAGAAACCTGTCTCCCCCAGATCTCTGCAATGTTGCCATGAGCCTGCAGTAAAAAAAAAAAAAACTGCACCCAACAGAAGAGGAAAGCAAAATATTTAGGTCAGCTCAGAATAAATCAAATTGAAATAAGAATCTGTTTGGCAGCCACATTAAAAAAAATAATTCAGTGGAGGAAAAAAGAAAAACTCTTACTGTGATGTGCTGCTTAGGTAAGTTGTAATGCAGGTGTTTTGATGGAGAAATTAGGTCAAGTTTCTCTGAGATGTGGGCAAGGCCTCAGATGTTATTTAGCATTGTAGCAGTCTGTGGTACTTCCAGGCACTCTGGTGAGGAGAGAACACTGAGGCAGAGCTGTTTTCATGTGGGTGCAATGGCAGACAGCGCTATGGGCTGGGAAAAAGGTCCATAGACCTTTAATTTGCATCTTTCCCCTCCTCGTCCCTGGGAAATCAGCTGCTGAGAACTAAGGCAAGGTGCCCTCCCAAAAGAACTAATTTACATCTAGTAGAGAGCAATAGAAAATGAAAGAGGGTTTCACTAATTCTTTGTTTGGGTTTCATGTTTCAGCTGTTTAATCAGAAAAGTACATTCAGCATGTAAAGCACCACAGAGCCCACAGTGAGATGAAACACAGCTTCTTCAATGTGAACCCAGGTGTGTCACACAAGGCACAGACCAGACAGGGCTACTTCCCCCACCAAGGGCACCTGCCTCTCCCCTGATGGGAGACCATCATGAGACCATCTGGGAACTGGGCCCATCCTGCATGGACATAGGGCAGCACTGAAAATCCATCCCTGCCGTCTTCAGCCCACCCAGACAGCACCCCTTGTGACCTTGAATGGGAAGCTGGGTCACACTGAGAGCAGGAAAGGTGCCAGAGGTGTTTCCATAAGGCTGCACACCATGGCATGCCCAGAAAGAAAACACATTGATTTCACAAAAACACCCTCTTCTGCTTTTCTCAGCCATGACATCAGACTGCAGCATCCCAGCTGTTGGACCAGACTGTGCAAGAGCAGCATGTCTCATGATGGCATGGGTGTTAAATGTGTCCATAACACCAGTTCTTAAGGGAATGTGAGCTAGAAAACCCCAACTGCCGGACTGTGACAAAAGATGGAGAAGCAAGCTGGCTGCCAGTTGTGCCAAAGATCCTTCATATTTTGTCACTGCTACTACCCAGGTGGTCTGCCTTTTCTAGTCCATTTCAGGTGGCAATTGAAGGATCTTTTCTTGCTTAAGCCTCTCCATTCACAACTCACTGACACAGCTCTGATGATGATGAAACATTTCCAGACAAAAGGTCCTTCTTGACTTAATCTTCCTGATGGGAAAACAGAAGTAAGATACTTCCCCATGTGTGTGACACATGACTCACCTTCTTCACAGATCTCTTTCCCAAAATAAGGAGAAAAGAAAAAAAGGAAGTACAGCTGGACGAAAACAGCAGAAACACATCAGAAGAACAAGCAAGCAGTGAAGTCGTAAAAAAGACGGCTACAGACAGCTCTACAAATCTACAGTATCATCACATGATATGTGATTATACTGAGGTTATCATGAAGAGGCCTTGGAAATACAGACAGCAGCATGATGTGGTGTGAGTTAGTGTTTGCAAGAGGACAGCGGATTCAAGACACCATCCAGGAAACTGCTGTTAGTGTGATATCTGTCAGGCCACACTCACACTGCTAACATCTTAGTGACCTGCAAAAAGCATTTGAGAGAGAAGGTAAATGAGTGTCCGAGCTTTGTGTTCCTGCCATTTATATCCTGCTTGTCACTAAGTCAAACTCAGCTGAACAGCTCTGCCAAGCCCCAGCTGCCTCCCTGTGAGCAGCAGTCACAAAAAGCCGTATCTCCCTAGTACTATTGCCGGCAGTACATTAAAATTTTGCCCTTGGTTTAGCCACTCATCTATCCAGAAAGGAAGGATGGGATTCATCTGAACAGATGAAGGTAAATAAAATACAGAGCAGTGCATCTCAGGCTATCACTGAGTCTCCTCTAGCAATGAAACAAGAGGAACCAGCACTTGGAAGCCAGGATCCAATCAGCCTAAATCAGGCAGCAGATCTAGGGGAGCTCAGAGGGCTGATATCTTCCCAGCGGCAATGCAGAGAGGCCAGCTGATAAGCCCAGGTGCAGATGTCAAAAAGAAGGGGACTATTTCCATTCCCACATCCTGGCACATGCTGCAATATAGCTAGTCCATGAGACCACTGACACCCAGGCCCAGGTTTGGTGATTCCCTGAATGAAGCCAATCACCAGATTTCCATTTAAATCAAAGACACCAAAGAATTGGGGGAATGGTAACATGCTTCCCAACTGGTCAGATTTGGTCTGTCTTTATAATGTCCTAATTCTTCTGAATTAAGCTTTTCCATTATTTAATTTCTTGAAGCAATGGGGTTTCCTCCTGTTTATGGAGGCTGGCATGGGCCATCTGTTAAAAATCTGACATGAAAACAACCTGGATGACAGAAACAATAGCGAAAGAAAAGACTGCTCAGAAAAACAACAAAACAAAACTTACTTGGCAGCCTCAAGCTTTTCACACTTGTATTCTCAAAGATCAATTCCCTGGTCAGTTCTGGAATATTTAATATGTGGAAAGAGTCCCATACCAGAATTAAGTCCAAATAAATGCCAGCTTATGCGAGGTTGTCCCTCCTTACTCCCTCTCTGAGGAGCCTATACTGAGCAAACTTGCCCCACCTGCTCTCCCACTGCAATCCTTTGGGAACCCCAGCAGGAGGGAGAGAGAAGACCTCTGGTAGATTTGCAAAGCGGAATATATTGCATTTATATCCATGAGAAGAACTGTTCACTAGGCACCAGTCCCACGTGCTGGAAGGGCAGCAGCTTTTCTTCTAATGCCACCCCCATGTGGTTTGCACTGAAATCCCAAAGCCTCCTCCTCCAGCAGCTAAGCAGACAAACCACAGCCCAGCCACTTTCTCTCTCTGTGTTTCAGTTTTCCTCTTAGCAGAAGGGATAATAAAATTACCCAGCACTCAGGAATGTTGTAGCTTTAATTCATTTATATCTATAAGTAGCTTAGAGTTCCTCAGGCATAGGGGGCTCTGGGAATGCCAGCAGAAATGCTTTGCATCTTGTTGCTGTACTTCAACTTTCCAAGTTTCCCTACTGCATCCACTGATTCCAATAATTTGAGCTCTGAATTTTCTGACTCGGCAAATTTGAATCAGCTCTTCTCAATGATTCTGTGAGTGAAACTGTGCTCTTCGTCAGAGAGAGGAAATGGAGAGCAGCACTAGGCTATCTGTATGCTGTGTGAGTCAGCCACAGTTTGTGCACCTGCTGTGACTTACAGTCTGAATGCACTGACTGCACTCCTAGATGCTGGTGTTGCAAACAGATGGATTTTGTAAATCCTGTTAATGTTTCTATGTGTAAGAGCTTCCCAGCAGAAAAGGATCATGTCCACGTGAGTATCAGATCCACTTACTCTTATAGATTTTAGAATAGTAGATTCATTTTACTCAGGCTGGAGATATAAATAGATTTATCGTAGAGTGGGCACCTGGTTGTGTTTGTGAGATTGGTGACTTTCAGGAAATTAAATTTAAATTAGCTGCTCTAAGCTGTAAGAAGAGAAGAAATGTGTGCCTCTACACACACTTGCTCTGGAGAGCTCAGTTCCATACTCCAGCAAAATAGCAGCCTGGAGATAACACTGGGGCTGCGCAAATGGTTGATCTGCCCCCTCTCAATCACAGGGTTTTATTCCAAAAAAGTTCCTGGAATGTTTTGTTCTCATAACGTTTAAGCAGCTTAGGCAGGGAAAATTGCATAACCCATTTTCTAAGTTTCAGACTTTGACATGTACTGAGCTCCTTTTGCTCCATTCATGTGCAGTTGCCTTTTGCATGGGATGGGACTAGAGAAGTAAACAAGGAAACTGAGCTGGATAAAAAGGGAAAAAGGATTCTGGGAGTTGCTGCTGTGAATGCAGGAGAAAGGGAAGTGGGAGGTAGCAGAAGCACAGCCTGTGTACACACAAAATTGTTGAAATCTTTTTATCCACCCAGGCAAGGAGGCTGCAATGGGGCAGGGCACACACATGCCACACAGCTGATTGTGCATGCCATCACCTTCCAAGGGCACTGGCTGTTCTGGATTGAGCAAAAATAGCAAAACTAGGGGAAAAAAAGTCGTGAAGGTTAGCACGCTTCATCAATCACAGCAGGATGCTCTTTGTCACCCCTGGAAGCAGCCTCTCTTGGCTGCCTCAGTGGTGGGTTTAAGTATGGCTGTGGTTTGGGAGGAGGAGGAGAGGAGAACTGCCAAAAAACTTGTCATTTTGTTATGTTTGTGAAGGAATCCTGACACCAGGAGGGACTGAGGTGCTGGGGAAGGGATGTGGCAGTCCAGCCACGATCCCCCCGCCTGAGCTCAGAGATTGGCAGAACGTGCATTTAGAAGCTGGTGTCCAAGAAGCTGAACCCAGCTCTCAGACCTGTCTGTGTTTAGAGAGATATCATGACACTGTACTTCCGTGCATTGCTGGCATCATCAGTGATGGAATGCTAAAAACCCACTGCAGACTGTAAAACCCTCGCTGCTGTTACCAGAATTTATTATGTGGGCAATTAACATGGGCAATCCCATTACCACTGGTGGGATTTATCTGAGTGAATCTCACATGTGTTATTCTTCTACAAAAACAAGTGATCAACTTTTTGGCTTGGCCTAAGTTTCCAAAGATAAATGTCTCCCCTCGTTCATTACTAACTACACAGCTTGTGGCCATGTGGCGTGAGTATAAACAAGCTGAACAAATGTCTAGTATGGGAAGGAATAAAATGTTAATGCAAAAAATTGATTCAATGATCTCTTTGCAGGCAGTGAGATGGATATTTCATTGCCAGGTCTGACTATGTAATAGGGTAACTGTGATTAGCACTTAATGACTGGAGTTTGTTTCTTTTCCTTCCCAATCATTAAAGCCATGTTGATTTGCTCAGAACATATTGATAATTTCTGAATATATAGGGAAGCAAATCAGAAACCACAACAGCCTGCTCAGGCTCTGTTTATTTCTTTGCACTGACAATCAGCAGACCTTGGCAGATAGAGACACCTCCACCAGGGCAGGGCAGAGGACAAGGAAAAAGGGAATGAGGCAGTTCCTGAGTTGTCAGCCCTCAGAAATACCACAAGTCACAAGACCACATCCATCCAGAGGAAGATGACTGGGGGTCTGCTGCTGTTAAATCTGGGGGTCAGCATCCCACACAGCTGCTGAGCACACAGAACAGCCCCCCTTGCTGTGCACCACACACAGCTCACAGCCCTGAGCACAAACACTGAGTTCATGAGTCTGTTGCAGCAAATCCCCACCTGCACAAGACCCAAAGCACTTCTCCTTCCATTCTTGGCCACAAAAGTCTTGTTTTCCAAGGTGGTTTCCTGCTTCCCTCCCCCTTTACTTTCTGCAGCATTTCAGAGATTCCAAGGCAAGGTTGCCCTTCATGCAGAGCACCCAGTGTGCCTCTGCACCACAGGTCCATATGCCTTTTAGCACAGCTACTGCTATTATTTTGCTTTTGATGACGTCTGTAATGTTTCCCAGTCTGAGGAGATCTGACCCTTTACCACCACTCAGGCTGCTACAAGTGGTGCTCAAAATGGGGCTCTCAAGTACCATGGCTAGGATTTTCAAAGTTGTTTAAGAGGGGTAGGTGCCTACTTACTGAAGTTTTACATGAAGAAAAGATGGCTAATTCCTTTAGTTCTGACTTCTTGTAAGAAAAGAGGCTCTCTTCCCGTAGTGTGCAGCAAGGATGCTGTCATGCATGCTGTGAACGGACCTGTGTGAGCACATTTATGTCCCTGCTCATCACTTGGCCCAGAGCAAGATGTATGTAGGCTTTGTGCCAAAATCACTGCAGAGGTTCTTGTTCATGTTCTGTGGGAGAAAAATCCCAAAACAGAACAAGCTACAGTTATGGATAAATATTCATCTGGCATTCAAGAGAAATGCAAAGACGCATCTCGAGTTGGTTTCCATCTGCTAGTGATGATCACAAGCTCCGTTACTGGAAGCCAAACCCAACCAGCTAATTTGTCCCTATTGCCCCCAATGCCAGAGCAGAAAGCCTGTTTCCTACCCAGCTCTGTGTTACCAGGCAAACTGTCTGCCTAAGTGATGGACTTTATTACAAGCAGGAACTGTGCCAGGGCTTTGACTGTGGGCAGATGATGACCACAGCATGTGGGAGGGTGGCATGGTCGAAGGGATCAGCGCATCGCTCCGAGTGTCTCCTTGCTAAGGGATGCTCCTACTAATGTGCATGGATGGGCAAAGCAGACCCCACCATATCAGTTAGAAACAGTGTTGTCAAGTAGCCTAGATGTAAAAAATTACACTTGGATAAAAGGAAGACTCTAAAGAAAAACTTGTTTTGGTAAATAAAACAAGGCAGGATACTTTGCACCTTCTTAAGGGCAACTGGAGCGATACATCTCCCACCATTGAACCCTGCACCCTGAAACCAGAACAGCTTCATCTCCGCTACCTGCCTGGCCCCTGTTGTCCTCCCAGCTGTGCCACAGAATCTATGGCAGCAGTGGTTGCAATAGGCCAAAATCTTTGAGGGATTAATAATTATGGGGAGGGTCTCAAGCCTCCAGGTCTTGGCCCTGTTTAGCTCACTAGCCTATGTGTAGCCAAAGGGCCTGACTCGGGAGTCAAGCCCTTTGGACTAGGAAGTCCAAAGCTGACTTTTCTCAAGTGTTGTGGGTTGTGCTGAGGCTGCGAGTCTAAACTGGGAATTCCCAAAGGGACTTGAATTCCCCTGTAATTAGTAAGAGAGACTGGAGACCATGTACTTTCCCATTTACAGCCCACTTCCACTGGACAGGCAGTGGGCCCAGATGGCTGATTTTGATATAAAACATGTTTTCCCTGTTTTTGTCACTCCCTCCCTGCTGCTCATGTGCTCGCTTCACCCGGCTGTGGCTCCCTCCTTATTGCAGCCTGGCTGTGGCCGTGACTGCCGATGACTCACAGCAGAGCCATAAATGCGGAGCTCAATACCTGAGTGTAAGCCAACATACCCCCACAGAGCAGTGCCAATCAGTGACACAGAGCTGGGTACATGGCAGGGGAAATGGATAGAAATCTCCCTAAATCCACCTTCAAAAAACTGGAAAATAGCTCACTGAAATCACTTTATTTCTGGGTTTGTATTTCCGATTGATACTGCCGTAGGTGGACATGTAAAAAATTGTAGGTGTCCTGCTGAATTAGATTTGGAGGCTACCGATGATGTTGTGTTACATTATAAATAGTGTCTGCCTAAAGCAGTTGAATTCATTTTTTTTCCTCCTTAAAATCATGGTGCCAAGTCCAATAAATTGCTAGAACTCCCACTTGCTTCAGTAAATTTTGGATCAGATCCTGCAGGATTAGCCCACATGCGCTTTGCAGAGCAAGGACTTGCAGACAGCAGTGGCAGATTGATGAGACCATTTCTGTGACCATGCGTTTGCCGACAGGGGTTAAGTTTCCATGGCCAAGCACTAACAGACTTAGGACATCATCTTAATGGCCTCCGCATCCATTATGTTGAAAGTGAAACAAGCACATCTGGGTGCCTGGACATGACGATGATTAATAAAGGGGGGAAAAAAGCTAAATACTGAGCAGGTAAAGTGAAGAGTATGGCCCTGTTGTTCAAAGAGTTTTGAACAAACATGGGAGGCTTGTGGATCTGATGAGTGGCGTGTGCTCTTGCACAAACATCCCACACTGACAAATGTGCCCAGGGCTCAATTCCCAACTGAGGGCTGCTGTCAAAGCTGTACCAAAGTGCAGTTCCTGCTCACTTTGGTAGGAGCTGCCTGTACATGATGGAGAACACAGTGGGAGCAGTAGGGCCCAGGTCGAAACTCCTAATGTGAGGAAATTGGGAGTTAAGTCTAACAACTGGCTGCATGCACAGAGAGAGAGTTTAAACAAACATGCTCCAGTGAGGGGACAGGCAATACGTTTGGAAATCTAGACAGGCTCTTTCTGCCGTCTGTGTTTTGTTTCTGAATCCAATGCTATGATAATGAATAAGCTGTTTGCTCTTTCGACTGCGTACCACATGACAGCTAGTTTCCATCCAAAAGCTTTGGCCCCTGCTTGTAAATTGATCATGTAAAGTTAACTCCTTTGTTCAAGAGGTTAAGTATGTGATGTATCAATTGGGCTTTTTGTGGAAAAGCCACAGAGCAATATATTTACTGAGCCATATATGCATTGCAGAATAATTTGCAGTAAAGGTATGTGGAAGACAAAAGATGGATCACACAAAAAAAATGTAGGCTCCAGTTCAAGAAAGTATCCTTTCAGAACAGAAGAGAACTTAAGCATATGCCTAACTCCCACTAAAATATGGATTCTAATCACATGTTTCAGGACAAGAGTGTGGTTAATGCTCACCCTAATAGGGTGGGATACAGACATTTGCTTGAAACCTCTGAACTGGGGCAGGGGTGACAAAAAGCCCTCTGAGGTCTAGATAGACCACACCAGGAATCAAACTTGCACCCAGTCTCTACCAAACGTGCCAGGGAGACTCACAAGGGAAAAAAAAATTTGGAAGGAAACAGCAAGATCATCTGGAGACACTTCAGACAGCCAGAAATACAAGCTCAGTTTGATTCCAGCCACAAAATATGGCAATGACACGTGCCTGGGATGCAGCAGCACAGCCAGGAAATGACGACACATGGGGCTTCACCACTCCTACATGGACACCTTGCTTACAGAAAAGTCGATGATGAGGATACCAGCCCTGGACTCACAAGATCTATTTGTTCTTTTGACTCATGCTTTGGGCATGACCTTGGGCCACATCCCCCTCACAATACGGTGACTCTTGTATCTGTCCCAACCTTCCGTGTGACAATAGAGAACCAGGAAATGCTCTCAGCCATGGGGGCCACAGAAATCCCTTTTGTAGATGGAAAAGTACCTACATCCTGGTTGCTGTAACCATAAAAATATTCCAGGGAGAAAAAAAGGCTTCTGTAAAAGTAGTTTTGCCATCATGGAGAAGTCAGAGTGAACCCTGAGGGAAAAAGGAATCTTCCTCACAGGAAACAGGATTGTCTTTGCGTTGTCTTCTTCAGTGAAATTAACATTGCCTAGGTAGGATGACATCTTTTCTAACGTCTTAATCCCTGCCACCTACCCCACTGCCAGTGGGATCATATGCATCTTTGGCAACAGGCAATTGGCATTTTCAAAGCATGTTAAATTCTTCCCTTCTGCTGCAGTGCATGTGGACATGGAACATACTGGCAGTCTTGCTAAATGTTATCATTTTATTAGAAACTCTTGAAGGAGCATATTTGTTTTATCCCTTCAGTTTTTTGTTTTTTCTTTCTGGTAGCAAGAACCAACAGCCAGCAAGGTACTTTCCAAAGAAAATAGTGGCACAGTCTGCCTTGCAGGGCCACCAATCCCTTTAAAATCCTCCGCAGTGTTGTGAAATAAGAGAATCAGAAACCCAACCCCACCGTCATGAAAATGTAAAGGTGCTTTCAATATTTCTCTTTTCTGGGTATCTGTGTGTGTGAGTGTGTTTAACCTTCATCTGTCTAATAAGGAAGTTTATTTTTCCATTGTAAATAGGACGATTGGGAAAAGAAGTGTTCTTGATTTCCCTGCCTTAATCCAGTTCCTGCTCCAAGATGGAGCATCACATTAGCTGTGCTGTTAAACACCTAAAGTACTTTTCCTCCTCGAGGAGCCTGGAATAAGCAATTCTTATGGATGCCCCAGCAAAGCCTGGAACAGCACTGGCTCCAGGAATCTGCAGGGATTTCAGCAGTACAGTCAGCATCTCATCTGATCTAAACTGGTAGAGCTCTGCTGTGTTGCTCAGAGCTCTGCCAACTCATACCAGGTGGGGATCTGGCCCTCAGCCTCTATTAATTGTCACATGCACTCAGAGATGAAAAATACGTTTAACACAAAGCAGGGAGGCACCTGCATGAGCAGCCAAAAGGGAAGGTGTCCACTCAGCTCAGCTCAGAGGGGCATTGCTTCAGTGGCACTGGGCACAATTCTGCCAGGAGCAGGGAGGCTCTCGCTGATGTTAACCAGCAGCGATGGAGAGAGACCAGACAGGGCTTTGGAGTTCCTCCCTGCCCTATTTTTCTGATGTCTGTTATTTAACAAGGAATCAAGTCTCCCCTGTTGGTACAAAATACACCAGCCAAGGCCAGGAAATATCTTGCAGGAGCAGAGGGCTCAGAGGGTTGTGTGGCTCTGTTCAGACAGGGTTTTGAGGACAAATTTGGGCTTCTGGGGATTGCAGATATGGAGGGGGTGACCGGGAGCTCCCAGTGGAGTAGGGCTACATGGTGGTGGATGAATTCAGAGCAGATTACTTTCCCTGGACATTTCTCTGCCTGGTTTGGGAGGTTTCATAGGGATTAGGGAAGGATCAGGCTGTGGTGCCAAACCAGTGTTTATCCACAGAAGCCTTTTGATTTTTTAATTGTGTCAGAGATCGCTAACTGGCATCTCTCTCTCAAAACCTGGCCAGTCAGTGGAAAGAGAAGATTTATATCCAGCCTTTGTTTTAGGACTGGGAGTGGGCAAAGGGAGGCTTGATGTTTCTTTTGTCTGACTTTAAAAAGATACCCCCTCCTCTTCATCTGCTTCCAGCTCATCCTCCTGGCTGGCAGACAAGGAAACAGTCCTGCCAGAGCTAGGGAGGGATGAGGGAGCCAACAATGGCCCCCTTAGTGTGAAAGCATCAGTAATAACACAAGGCCCCCTCAGATGCACACGAGCCTTTCTGTTGACTGCTGTGGGAGTTGCCTGCATATTTTAGGAGACAATTAGGCCGGTGCTGTGTACACTGCCTATTCACTCTTCATCTGCAACCCTGGGGAGCAGGAGGAATGATTTATTACGGAGACAGACTTAATGTCTTCTGGCTTTGGTCAGCTGTGATGTGAAAATAGCCTCATTGAAGGCAATTAGTTTCAAACCCTAATTAAAAACACGATCTTTCATTGGTTTGCTCACAGACAGCTACTGCACTGGAGCACTGTCTTGCAGGGGGAGGACAGGGAAGGTG
Source organism: Eulacestoma nigropectus (assembly GCA_013397775.1). Taxonomy (NCBI): domain Eukaryota; kingdom Metazoa; phylum Chordata; class Aves; order Passeriformes; genus Eulacestoma; species Eulacestoma nigropectus. Next base: position 1,744,616 of record VZTE01005484.1, on the reverse strand, counting down.
TAAGAGGAGATGGAGAGGAGTGGGAAAAGGCAGGAGCATAGCAGGCTCATCATCCTGAGCTCCCACTCGTGATGAGGGCAAGTGTGGGCATCACTCAGGAGCACTCAGCCCCTCACAGAGGATTGCCCAGCAGTGGGAAAGTCTCCATCCTGCTCTGCTGGGGCAGTGCAGTCACCTGAAAAGCTCAAGAGAGATGATTTGTGTCAGCTGGTGCATATCCACACAGTTCAGGAGAGGCTAGCACTGTTCTCTGTGACAAATCCTCAATAATCCTCCAAAAGCAGAAACAAAAACTAAACAAGTGATGCAGCCTGAGCCTGAAAACCGGTGCGGGTGGCATTGTTCGATCTTCGGTCTCTGCCCAAATGGGGCTGGCTAAACCCTAGCACTCCCACGAGGTTTGTACCAGAAGAAAGCCTGTGTTTTCATAGGTGCCAGGACGAGCTGGCCCTATGAAAACACAGGCTTTGCTTTGGCTTTGCCTTCCAGACCTTATGTCCTTGCCCTGAAGCACAGTGTGGAGCCCCACATTAGCTCTCTCACTGAAAACATGCTTGTTCTGCCCTTGTGCCTGGTCCTCTCTCAGGTTCATTTAGTGATGCTGACCGAAACCACCGCAGAGAGGGTGTTTTGTGCCTTTTCACCAAAATGTGCCCTCTTTTGGGCGTCCCACTTCAAGCCAGAGGTTGCAGAATGGGAGACCATGTGTGGGTGATGGGGAAGCCCCTGTGAGGTTAGATTAAGTCTCCAGTCCCCACTAGTCTTGTGGTGGGGGTGCTCCCCATGCCCACCTGCAAGCAATGCCCTGCCAGGTCTCCTCACTACATGTAGTGCTCCAGGGGACACAGCAGCTGCACCTCTGATAACAAATTAAATATGCTCAGGCCTCTTCTCTGTCACTGAGGCAAACCGGCTTAGAATTGCCTGCAGCTGTACTTCTGAGCTTTTTTGCTCTCCAGAACAGTGTAACCTCTTCCAAGTTACCTGCTGGGAGGGGTGGCTGACCAGTGCTGGTTCCTGAACTGTGCTGGAGACTTTTCTAACAATATAACAGTGCAGACAAGTTCCAGCGCTTTGGAAATGGAAAATCCACTGGCAGTATTTAATTTATCAGTCAAAATAGAGATTAGATGTCTTCAGTATCTTCAGGTTAATAGAGGACTTCCGTGATTCAAGGAGCTATTCCAAAACACCAAAGGTGTGGGAGAATTTTGTAGGGCTGCTGTTCCAGGAAAAGCAATCACTACTTGAGCTGAAGCCATTGCTAATCTGAGCATGAGTCTATTCAGCAAGTTCACATCTGCCGCATCTGCGGCAGCCAGTGGCTGGGGGTTCTCGGTGCACGCCTGCCCATCTGCTGAGCATCTCCCTGCATCTCATACCACTGCTGCATTCCCAGCTCCCTGCCCCAGCCCCGCTTCCTATGCACCAGGAAGGAGACAGAGCCGGGCACTGCAGGTGTTTCCAGTGCAGCCCTGTTGGGATGCTGGAGCAGTGCCTGGATCCCAGCAGCACCTCAGCGAGGGGATGTGCTGATGGCCGTGCTGATGGCCGGGCTGATGGCGCTTCCACACCACCCACTTCAGCACTGCCTTTGGGCTTGCTGCACACGGGGCCTGTGAGCAGCCTGAATAGCAAGCCAAAGCAAACCTGGCCCACAAACAATACACATTGCTCCTTATACTAGAAAACAGACTATTCTAAACACAAAAAATTGCATCCGGAGTCTGCTCCTTGGGCTTATTTAGAGCTTTATTAAAGCTATAGATATTTCAATTAAGCATCCATATGCCTCACCACAGTTTAGTAAATCAGATGACACGCAGCCAATTAAACCAACCATATTTCAGCACTGTACAGTGTGTGGCACCATATGCAGCAATGTATCCGGGGGTAAGAGAAACTCGCTGATGACTCTGTACTAAAGCGTGTGATCCCACTCGGTTCTGGTAACATTTCCATATAAAGAAGAGGTTTCCTGTCCTGGTTTCATCTGGGATAGGGTTCATTTTCTTCTTAGTAGCTGGTGCAGTTTTGGATTCAGTATGAGAATAACATTGATAACATGCTGATGTTTTGGTCGGTGCTGAGCAGTGTTTACCCTGAGCCAAGGAATTCTCAGTGTCCTGGGCTCTGCCAGTGAGCAGCTGTTCCAGTAGCCAGGACAGAACATGGCCAGCAGAGGTGACCTGAAGTGGGCAAAGCAATATTCCACACCCTAGAATGTCATGGGCAGTGTATAAACTGGGGGGAGCTGGCTGGAAGGGGCTGATTGCTGCTCAGGGCTGGGCTGGGCACTGGTCAGTGGGTGGTCAGCAATTGTACTGTGCTTCACTTGTCTTTCTTGGGTTTTATTCCTCTCTCTCTCTTTGTTATGTCTCTTTTCATTACTATTGCAATTTTTTTTAAACTTTACTTTGATTATTAAGCTGTTCTTTTCTCAGCCTATGGATTTTATCTTTTTCTGATTCTCCTCCCCATCCCACTAGGAGTAGGGGGAGTGAGTGAGCAGTTTAGTTGCTGTCTAGGGTTAAACCATGACACTTCCTTATCCGAGGTTTTAATAAAAATTGGGCTCCTGTTCCTAAGAGGAACTGATGTATGCCATCATCTGTCCAATTTATTCTGAGGCGTCCTCAGGTTCCCCTACATTGCTATGAATCACTTCCCCAGAATTATGTGCAGATATTTAAAATGTGTGCCTGGAGTATTTTAAAAGCAGAGCTAATTGCCAGTTTTAGGCTCCTTTTGCACAGTCTATCAAGAAGATTTTGAAGATTAACTGTTTTATTAGATAGCCAGGATTAGATCTTCAGCTGCATAAAGTAGGGCAGTCTCACTGCAAATTCCCATATATGATCCTTATCTCACTTGTGCCTATGCCTTCAGCCTCAGGCTACACTCACTTCTTCTGCATCCTGTGAGAAACTCCATGGGTGGAATAACCTGTTATGTATCCTAGTGTGGGGAAGATGCTGCTGTAGCACCTGCCCTAGAGCCCCTTGAAGGCAGAAAAAAGCTACACTTAGATTTTAGGATCAGGCCTAAGCCTGGCACAGCAAAGCACTGCAGAAACAAATAATTTACTTCCACTATGTGCCTCATTTTCAGTGACTTCAACGAGACTCAGAAGTGAGATTTTCCAGAGACTGATTTAAGGCCATGGTGAACAGATTGTTGAATCAGAGCCTGGCTGAGGTTGTTTCACTTGCAAAAAAAGGAACAGGGGTTGCACTGAGGGATGTTGCTACAGATCTTCCAGGGCAGATGCTCTCACTGTCACTCAGTCCACCATGTGCCAGATCCAAAGTTTTCAGATGCTGCAGTTAACCTGCCACAATCCCTATGGAAAAGTCCTTCACAACTTATAAGGAAATTCCAGCCTTGTTAATGCTTATTTTGGGGCTTTTAAATAATTTTATTTTAACAGGAAATTGCATATAAAATGCTGTAGAATAGACAGGAAATCTGCTGAATTTCAGGGGGTAGTTCTGATTTTTTCTACAGTTCCCTATCCTTGAAGATCCTCATGATTTCACCAATGTTAAATTCTGCAGGACTTTTCCACAGAGGAAATCTGTCATTTATTTTCTTTACAGTTTCAACTGAGCAAATACAGACAAAATAAAGTTTACTGTGGCACAAGGGAGGCTTGAATCTGAAGTCACTTTTCAACAAATATCTGGAGCTGTGAGTGATATCTCATGCCCAACAGCTGAGTATGTTTTCTGAAAAATCCTGTTACATGAGCAAATGAGAAGAGTAAAATATCTTGCTCAAAGCTTTTCACTTTTGCAAAGTTTCTTTTTTTTTCATTTCTTCCTCTATCTGCCTTGATTTTAACAGACTGACTCACAAAAAGTGTGCTTTTGCTAGTCAAGAGAGAGCTGTATCCTCAGAATTGTCACATCTAGTCCAAACTAAATCTTGATCCATGTATATCCTCAAGCTCCAGACTGCTTGAGATTCAGGGTTGTGATTCAGGTGCATCTTTCTAGTGAAGATTGATTACATCTGGGTTTCCCTGCAGCTTCAGAGACCCAAAAGGCTGCAGAGAGACCAGCAGAGATCTGATATTTAGATTAAGGAAGACCCACTGGTGCAATACATCTTTATATATCCAGTTCGTATATGCAAGAACAGGATGATTGAGTATTTGTATATGCCTTTGTCTAATTGGGAGACTAATTATCCAGGTACAGATTTATGAAAAGAAAGAAGAAAGAGGACGGGTGAAAAAAAGGTAGAAGAGTAGATTATCAGTTTCATCCTAACCAACCCATGCTCCTCCATCCCAAACACCTACAGAGTCTTTTTCCCTTCCCAGGGCTCCATTCATTCCTGCTATTCGGGCACATCTTCATGCACACACAGCTGATGCTTTAGAATCATGAATCATTATGTTTGGAAAAGACATTTAAGATCATCAGGTCCAACCATCAACCTAGAGCCACTGCCATGTTCATCGTTAAATCATGGCCTTAAGTGCCATATCCACACTTTTTGAACACTTGCAGGGATGGTGACTTCACCACTTCCCTCAGCAGCCTGTTCAATGCTTTACAACCCTTTTTGTGAAAAATATTTTACTAATATCTAATTAAATCTTTCCTGATGTAACTGGAGGCCATTTACTATCATTCTTTCAATGCTGTGTTATACAAGGCCAAACACCCATGTGCTGTCTGGATGCATCCAGCATTGAAATTTGATACTATCAAAGCTGATCGATAATGATAAATAACATAAAAATCAAGAGGAGATTTTATGCTTTAAGTTATCATGGCAGTGCAGGGAATCCTCCACAATTTTGAAGTGGCTGCTGTGAAATGCATGTTTTGATTCAGTGCCCTGGAAATCTCACATCTACAGCTAATATTTCTTTTCCAATTATTGCTGTGATTGGATAAAATATATTTTAATATCTTTGTGCTAAGAGTCCTATCTATCTAGAAAGAGAGAAGTATTTCTACTACACTGCAAGACTATTACATTTATTTGCACAATTCACTTAACTCTGGTCCATGATATCGCCAGAAGCTCTTGATGGAATTATGGTTTCATAATTATAGCTTTATACATTACAGTCCTTAATAGCCTTAGGCCTGGATTCTCACTTGCAATAAATCATCAGGGCTTCATTGATTTTATTGAAGTATACGGAGGAATGTCAACTTCCTCCAGCTGAAAACTGAGGTGAGATCTTCACCCTTGAAGTCATCAGGAGTTCTGCCATCAGCTTAAAGGCAGCCAGAAATTAACCCTTGCTCCTCATTTTTCATAGCCACTTTGCTACCATGAACTGCATCAAGACAATAAATTGTTGAAGCTAATGTTATCACAAACCAAGATGCTGCTGCTGATTAAAATCTATCATTATCACTCATACTCTAAAAGGTTGGGCACTAAAAGGTTTGATTCCCTACCACTCTGCACCTTAGGTTCCCTTTGTACAGACCAAATACAGCAACCCACCCTCAACTCCTGCAATACCCTAATGCATTTTTATGGAGCTTCTTAAATATGCACACATAAATTTAAAGTTTCAGAGTATGTCACTGTGCACTCTCAGCTAATTTACTGTTCATATCTGAGCCTCTGTGAAAGTAACACATAAATAACAGGAAGACATCCAGCATTTCAAATGGTCAGCAAATGGATGGATGAGTTCACACAGGCTCCTCTGGTAACCTCCACAGCTTCCTGCCAAAAAGCCAGACAGTGGAAGAGGGGGTTAAAACACTGAGTGTGGGGAAATGCATTGCACTGGGGGAAGCAAGTACATAACAGTCATATGTAAGTAGTGAAAATCACTCACTGCCATAGGTCAGATTTGACCTAGTATTGATCACTTGGGGTGGATGCAACTATCAGTCACTTAAGAATAACTACAATACACTGTCAAGTCTTTCCCATTATAATAACATATATAGCATCAATGTATTTTAATGATAACAATATTTTTTGTGGGCTTAAATTTGGCTACTTGCATCTTCAGTTATGGAAACTGATCTACTGAAAGTTTCAGTCCAAAACAGCCTTTTTTTTTTTTGGCAACTAAAATGTGGATGTCTGTGCCTTGCCCAAAGTCAGCTTTGTCAGGTACATCAGAGATCCCCAGTTCCTAAGTCTGAGCAGTGAACTTTTGATTGCAGCTTATTGCCCTCCAAATCTAATTCCTTTAAAAATCAAAACAGGTCCTCCAGAGGAGGATTATTAGGGGTCTGCTAAGGATAGAACAGCCCAGGCCCAAATTTACCAACAGATGAGACGGCTGTGGCGTAGGCGAAAGCAGACATAAAATGTTTATCCCTTTAAGCCACAGTGACTGATGAAGGGTAAGCTGCAGGGAATGCTCTCTGGAGACCTCTCCTGCACTGCACTGCTCCAGTTTTGTTTTTCTCTCTGCTTATGGTTGGTTATAACTGTATTATTTTTCCTTCCACTAAGATAAACATAACATTCCCACATCTGAGTCCGTTATGACAAATTTACTGGGTTCACTTAGAAAAAAGCTATCTGTTGCTTCTTGATAGCTCCACCACAGAAAGATAAGGGTGGGCTGGTGAAAACGTTGAGCTTCTCATAACTAGAGAATCCATGGCCAAGGGAAAGGCGGGTGCCGAGGAAGCTCCTGCTCCAGTGTGGGCTGTGCTCTCCTCAGGAGCCGGTGGCAGCTGGAGCACCCTTTCAGCTCTGATACATCAAAGGTGGCATTTGGGAAGAAGGACCATGACAAACAAAAAGCAAAGACAGAAAGTCAGGAAAACGGAAGAGTGCTGCAGCCAAACCATTTCCAAGGAGCAGATAACTGAGAAGTTAGAAACGTTTGGCCAGACACTTAGAAGTGGGCAGTTTAGCTTAGAGGATAATGCACTGATGCCACAAGATGCCCTGAAAGGGTAGAGTGGCTTTGTCACAATGGGCAGTTGGAGTCCTTTCAGATCCACTGCAGCACAAAATGTGATGGCAGAGAAGAGCCCACTCCAACATGCACTCATGAACCCACATGCTTTGTTAACTAAGCCCTAAAAATAACATGCTGTATCAAATGCAAATTGATAAAGTCAGTCCAGGGGTTTTTTCTCCTCTGCTGTTGCTTGAAGAATGCTGTAAGCAGTTTCATCTCAGTCATTCAGTACTAACAGATGCCTCTGCTCCTTGCACTGATGGAGAAAAGTGAAGTTTTCACATAGGGAACAGAGTTACTCCAAACTACCTGCAAGGCAGTGATGAATAGAGCCCCAGGGACCACATTTTTCTGGGTACAGCACATTAACAGAACATTAACCAGGAAAACGTTAATTACACATTATCACTGCTGCTCACCCAAAAGGAATTCAGACTGGCAAAACATGATCATAAAAAAGAAGGCATTTGGAACAAATCAATGTATGTGTGACATAAAAATACCATTTGCATCCTGCCTAGGAAGGCTCTGCAAGCCTTACATCTGCCTCTTAAGGTCTCCGCAGCGCCATCAAACACACCCTCAGATGATGGTCCAGTCACTCTGCGCTCCACTTAATGAGCACTGACAGGGAGATTAGAACAAAACCCAAAACACCCTCTGGTAACATTTCCAGATAGAAAACCTTCTTTTCTAGGGAGTTTTGAGCTCATTTTTTTCTCTTAATAATTCTAAGACAGACTTCAACATTCCAGTGACTGAGGGCCAAGACATCTGGGTCTCTGAGGTTAGAATGTGCTGTGAGGACACAACTTCCTTATTCTCTGCCCAGTTTCATCTCCAGAGTCTCCCAATCTGCTCAAATCCACACTGGTCCCAGGGCCCACAAACCAGATGGGGACAAACCAGCACAGCACACCCCAGACACTCAGCTTGCACTCATCAACCCCTTGGAGAAGGAGACCAGGAGATCCATTCTGCCACATCTGTGACTGCTAGAGATGATACAGTGTAGAGAAGAAAGTCCCGAAGAGTCAAATCAATTCCTCTCAGCTACAGACAATTTGGTTTCTACTCAGACCAGTTTAATGGAGTACTGATTGTCAATCTTCATGGCACTCTGAATGAAAGCATACCTGTCACCACCATCACTACCAAATCACTGTTCAGAAGAGCAAAGCGACCTGTATTTTAAAATCTATACAAGAGTTGCGTTCAACAGCTGGTTCTGTTGGTGGAACACTCTGCTGTTAATGTATGCACACACACGGGGCACAGCCTTGTGCAAGCATGCGACTTTGGGTTAAAGCCACTATTGCTTTATATATTGTGCACAATCATCCATAATCTTTGCAAAATACAAACTACAGCTTGCTCTCGGTCGCCTGTTCTGCACAGCCTTTTCATTACAGAAACATCTGTTAGAAGTGCTTTAGCTGAGAGCTCGTCAGAGTTTCCATTATAAACCCCCACATTCAAGGGGTTACTGCAACTGAGCCATAAAAAGTTGCTCCAGGCTCAAACTTGGCATAAAAGGTCTCCAGTGGGAGAATTGTTTTTTTCCTAAGCCCAAAATGTTGAAATACATGCAGTTAAACTAAAGCAATTTGCTTTCCCTCGGAGACTGCCTCTCCTGATTCTATATGTGTTAGACTTACTTACATGTAACATAACTAACATTGTGCATGAGCCTTTAAAAGCAAACTATTGATTAATTAATTCATTAGGTTGTTTGTTAAAATAAAGTCACTAACTTCACAGCCTTACTGATTCATTTAAAATATAAGTGGCCAGATGATTTCAGATATAAAAGCAGCTACCGCATAGAAAATAAAATATCCATCCATATAAAAAGCAAGGGGGAGGGAAGTACTTTTAGGTCATATTTTCATCCCCAGCTTTAACTAATTTTCCCCTTGCAGACAATAGATTTACCCTTGGGCTGGCAGTGGGATCCAGTGACCAAAATGACCTGAGGGCAAGTAGAGAAGCTATTTTTTTCAGAGGCAGCCTGCTCTAGCAGGATGGTAGAGATTAGCAGAAAGATGTTAAGTAGGAGGAAATATGCTTGTTTAGAGAAGATAAGCGGGGAAGGGTGGGTGTGCACGTGTTTCACTGTACTGTACTGATCAAGGCAGTTAAGGTGATCCATTGATCCACAAGCAGCGGTAGAGACAAAAATCCTCCATGCAGCCTGGGGACAATGAAGAAGAGGCAGAAACCATAGGAGAGTTCAATTTAGGAAAGTCTGGTTTGCAGGTAAAGGACAACGAAGCAAAGCTAAAACCCAGGAGACTTTTGAAGAAGGGCTCATTTTTCAGGCTTGAGGCTATGATGCCTATGTTCAGCAAGGCAGCCCTTGGGTATAGAATGAGCAAAACTCTCATTACATCATTAATTGTACAGCACCCGTCAGCTGCAGCAACAGACCTCACTGCTGATCCTGCAGGAATTTAAGCCCACGAGTAATCCCGTTTAAATTAATGGGCTTATGCCTCAGAAGTGTAGAGTTAAGCATATGTGTACTGGTTTGCTGGAGCAGGCCTGGGGCAACATGCGGGCTCACAGAGAGCCCTGCCTGCAGTGTCGATGCTCTTTGTGCTGCTGTCTCACAGCTCCTGCTTTTCCATCCATCCATCCATTGGGGAGGAAGGCTGCAGAATGAGCTCTAAGGTCTCTAAGGAAAACCCCCAAACTGGGGAAGTCACCAAGTGATTCACCATTGAATGAGTGCCACCATTGAGTGGCACCGTTTCCTCTGAGTCAGTCCTGAACAAAGATCCCAGCATCGCTTTGAGATGGGAAACTGCGGCTGGATGTGCGGTCCCATGGAGGAGATGGAAAACAAACATCCCGCTGGTGACCGCCTCATAAGGTCTCAGTAGCTCATTTGGAGGGTTCCTTTTTTTCACCCTGGTGTTTCCGGCCAAGATCCAAGTGCTGTAATTCCAGCTTTCTGGTTCACCCTCCCAGCATGGGTTCCCGCTGCCTTGAGGCCTTGGTTGCATTTCTGAACACCAACAAGCAGCTGCTGGAGCCCTGACGGGTGAGAGACAATGTCTCCATGCACACAACAGATGACCTAGACACCCCTAGAGAATGAGCATGATGTGAAGAAACAACACTGCAGCCTTCACTCATGCTGAGGAGAGCTTTGGTTTGCATTAAAATCAGACATTGCTCAGCATGCTTGACTGCAGAAAAGTGGCTCCCCAGCCTCCACTGACATTGGAACAACTCGAGATTTCACTATGTGCAAATGTTCCTTTTAATCCACTCCAACGCTTCAGCTCTAGCAGTGAGCTCAGGGAAAAGCTGTGAATATGGTGCAGTACCTTATGTGTGTAATGCACGTATTACATCCTGCTTATGGACGTAAGAGGGGAAAATTTCTCCACTGAAATCTTGCTATCAGCATGCAGCATGTTTAAGAGGCTCTTGATTCTTGGACATTGGCCAATCTCCTCCAGAGCTCTGGAGTTAACACTGCCATCATCTGATGCCTTGTGTCACACCCTCTCTTGAGTGTCAGGAGCTCCTAGAAATGAACAGCTCAGACAAGGAATCAGTCACTTAAGTCATAGGTTATCTGAAGTGAAGGCTACCCATGGCTTCCTTCCTTTTTCCTGTTTTCTTCAACCTTCTTCTATGGCAGTTGTCACCATATTTCTTAGGTCAAGAATACTCAGATGACCCCTCCTCACATTATTAATTATTATTATTATGAAACTGCTAAAGTCCTCTAAATTAGAAAGAGTGTCCCCAGTGTCACATATTTGACTGGTTTGCTCCCCAGCAATTCAGTTTTCCATTTTTGCTTTATATGAACCATGCAAATACATGTTCCGTCTGGTTCAAAAACTCTTCTTGTAAATATAAACAAATATTAAAAATCTGACAACAAAAGTTGTCATTAAGTAGCTGGAAAACTAGGATAGGTATCAGCTAAAAGGAATTTCCTGCTGCTACTATGTGTATTTCTACCTTTAATCACTGTCATATTATTTTCTTATCCCTGCTTGTCCTCCATGACATGATATGAGATTTCAGACAGGTCCTAAGCCTTTGAGAATAGACCCATATTTAAAGATTAGCCTTTGCTGTAAGAAGGGAAAGTTCACAAAAGTTATATACTATTCTATGTATTGAAATACTTTTCCTGGGCAGTTAAATGTAATGCCAACTCTACCTATCATTCCATTTTGAAATTTCAAGCATGCTCATCTCTACAAGTCCAATTAAAAAAATCTTTTTCTTTGCACATTCTTTATGTGAAAGTGCTTAAAGTCATGTATTTAAAATGAATAGGGATTGATGTGAATCTGTTACTTTAACAAGAAACAATCTGGTATTTTCATAAGCAATTAGACTATGTTAATAGCCCATAATCTATTATGCCAAGAAATGACAGAAGTAACTTCTCAGCTATATAAGTGTCAGAGGTTTAGTTGATGTTTCTTCTTTAGAGAAAAGATAACTCACATGTCCATTTGGATCTAACTCAGCTGTTGTGAAAGAGCAGCATCAGCATCCAGAACAGCAGAAACAGCAGAGTCAGAGTTCAGGTCCCAGTGCCATCCTGTTGCTTCTGCAAAAGCAAGGCAAATGACCCTGGAAAAATACAGCAGAATGCATCAGAGAGAGTTGTTATCCTTGGCTGTAAAGCTCTCTCTGAAGTAATCACTGGGGGTGTTAATTTGCCTTTCTTTTATTTTACTTTTCAATAAGATCTGTGATCCTGTTAGCATTTTGCATGTCACACTGAAACTTCATCCTAGAAAAAGACTAGGATGGAGATTCCTCAGCTGTGGTCCACGGCACTGTAGTGAGCTCACTGTGCCTGCAGTATGCTGACTTTCATCCTGGACTTCATCTGAAAGGAACAGAGCCAAGGGAAGAAGAAGAGATGAGATAAACAGCAAAAGGAGAAACCATGGTCAACTTTTACAGGAAGGTCAATGTCCATATTCCTCTAAAGACCTCTTAAAAAGAGGCACAAATGCTTTTTCAGTATGGTTTTCCATGTAATGTAAATTGCCACAGAGATGTTACACAATGACTTGGAGGATAAGTACCCATGAGGCAATTTCTTTATTAAGATGTGGAGCTCATCACAGAAAAGCTGGAAAACACCTGTAGGCATGGGAATAAGTTTCTACTCTTACTGGAATAATATACTCTGGTCATTGCACAGGCTTTTCAAGATCCCATAGCATACAACATCTATTTCTGTCTGTCCTCTGCAGGATCCCTTCTTTTTTTTTTTTTACAGATAAGATAATTTACCTGGCATTTAGCAGAAGAAAAACCATTAAATCACATATTAAAGGTGGCCCATGATGAACAGAGGCCAAGTGACATTGGCAAAGAGAGGAAATGAAATGTGTGAAACGCAAGATTAAGCCAATCTTGAGATGCAGTGTTAGAATTGGCTTTTGACGGACCAGGTATGTTGTATTCCCTATGAATAGGTACAGCACTGAATGATTCAGAAATCTGACCTGAAGACCAAAAAGCTGAGGGAAAGTTTCCTGTTCACTTCAGGGCCTTTGGATTATAGGCTTTTGCAGGAAGTACCATTGATTACTGAAATAGCCTCAACCATATGAAACCCCTGAGAAATTTCGTTCACTATGCTGTAGCTATTTCTGCCACTACTTCTACCTTAGCTGTCTGTCTCAGGCTGATCTATTTTAAATAATTATTTCTTTCTGGAACTTTAAAGGCTTGAGTCATCCAAGATGATGAATTTGCAGGGAAAGCTCCTTTTCTACCTCCTCCCCCCACCCCCCACATTACAGCACTGTGGAGGCCTTGTTCATGAGACTTCACTCCTCCATTAGAAGAGCTTGAAATGTGACAGTTTGAAAATGGCTTTTCAAACAGACATATACTTACACATCTTTGAAAGCAAATATATACCACAGAATCACAGAATAAGCTGAGCTGGAGACCCACAAGGATCATGGAGTCAAACTCCTGGCCCTGCACAGCACTGTCTCCAAGAGTCACACCACGTGTCCGAGAGCACTGTCTAAACACTCCTTGAATTCTATCAGGCTTTGGGCTGTGACCACTTTCCTGGGGAGCTTGTTCCAGTGCCCAACCACCCTCTGCCTCTGTCTGAAGAAACTCTTTCTAATATTTAAACTAAACCTCCCCTAAACCTCCTCTGACACAATTTCAGGCCATTTCCTCAGGCCCTGTCACTGGTCACCACAGAGAAGAAATCAGTGTCTGCCCCTCTGCTTCCCTTCACAAAAAATGAGGTCTCCCCTCAGTGTCCTCCAGGCTGAACAGACCAAGTGACCTCAGCCACTCCTCACAGGGCTTCCCCTCAAGGCCCTTCACCATCTGTGTTGCCCGCCTTGGGACACTCTGTAAAAGCTTAATAGCGGTCTGATATTGAGGCACCCAAAACGGGACAAGACGCGAGGTGAGGCCGCCCCAGTGCAGAGCAGAGCAGGAAAATCTCCTCCCTTGCCTGGCTGGCGATGCTGTGCCTTATGCCCCCCAGGACATGGTTGGCCCTCCTGGCTGCCAGGGCACCTCTGACCTATGTTCAACTTTCCACAGACCCCCAGGTGCCTTTCCACAGTGCTGCTTTCCAGCCTCTCATTCCCCAGTCTGTCCCCACAACCAGGATTGCCCCATCCCCGGTGCAGAATCCAGCACTTTCCCTTGTTGAACTTCATATTGTTGGTTATTGGGTGATTGCCCAGTCGTCTAATTTGCTGAGGTCTCTCTGCAGGGCCTACCTCCCCTTGAGGGAGTCAACAGCTCCTCCCAGTTTTGTATCATCTGCGAACTTGCTTATTATCCGTTCCAGTTCTGCATCCAAGTCATGTATGACGACTTTGAAGAGCACAGGGCCTAAGAAATATCATGACCAAAATTGCCTGTGACACCCTTGCTATGTAGGATATGCCAGCCCCGAGCTGACTAGGGATGATCTAGACTGCAGCTGGGTCAGTGCACAGACATCTGAGAACTGAAAAACTCACTCCTGCTGAGAAGAGAGGGAGGGTAAATCAGGGATGAAACAAGAAGTGAAAAACACATATTCACGTATCCAACAGAGATGGGAAGAAACTTAAGTGAGCAAAGATGGCGAAGAGGCAGCTCTGCCGCAGCTCTACCGACGCAGCTTTAAGTGACTGATCTACACTCTCTTACAGTATGGCTATGGTATATTTTACAGTATGTATTGAATTTTAATTTTTCTGTGCAGATTTCACAGCCTTCCTTCTTCCTATGGCTTTTACTACTCAAGAAGAGAGAGAGGCGGAACAAAAAGCTGCAAACCGAAGGGAGTGTGGGTGTGAGGGGGTTTATGTGTGCTTTGGGTTTGAAGCTTTGGCCTGAAAAGGGATATTTTTGTTAACAGACTACAAAAGATGGATGATTTGCTGTACTGAAGAAGTTCGAAACTCCTGCAACGTCAACACAGTTCATTGAAAGTTAAGAGGGGGCGTGTTATTTTTAGGTGCTAAGTAATTCACAACATTTTGTGTTTAAAATAAAATATTCATCTGTATCATTATGAGTCATCTTTGTTCAGATAGTTTACTAAAATATTCTCCTTATGTAATACTATCATTCAACGTGCCTGAGATCTCTGTTTTATTTTAAAGTTGGTGTACAACAGAAAGTCAACAGATATATTTGTCTTTTTAAGGTTAATGGTGAAATGAAACAATATTCCAGGTATAGTCACTATTAACAAGTTGTAAAATGTTGACTTCTCTTGCTATATTTTCAAACATTCTGTGTCCTTTCTATTATTATTTTTCTTCTGCAGTTTATGTGCTGTACTCCTGCAGCCAGGAACATGTGTTTCCAATTACTTGAGCTTTCCATACCAGCTTTGCATTCAATAGCAACATTTTTTTTAAGGTACAGCTCCTCCTCCCACAGAAGTTAATATTCCTCTCCTTTTTCACACAGCTAACAGCAGTGGCTCTCGATTTCAGGCTTATTTTAGAAATCATTTGATTTGGAGCTCCCCCAGACAAGAATATTACTTTCTTCTAAACTTCTTGTACATTTTAAGTGAGAAAATCAAGCTTTCATATTGAATGTATATGAAGTCTTGAAGCAAGAGAGGGAAAACCGATGAAATCCAGGTCGCCTTGCATGACATTTTCTCTAGTTTCTTATACAGCAAAGAATCTAGAAATTTGACCACTAGAGCCATAATGGTAGAAATATGAGACATCATCCCATCCTTAAAATTCATGCTTAGGCCTTACAAATTCCACTCCTAAAGCATCTGTGCAACCTGTGTCCGAGTAATGTGTTGTAAGGTCATATATTGTGATTATGACCATTTGTACATGGAGAATTGAGGCAGATAGATGTTTTTGCCTCTGTGTTGGCTTAGGGCTCAAGCTCGTATTTGTCTTTTCTGTTCAGTTCTGGGACCCACCATTAAAGAGGGATCTGAAGGTCCTTGAATATTTCCTGAGGAGGGCAACAAAGCCAGTGAAAGGGCTGGAAGTCATGTCCTGTGAGGAACAGCTGTGGGTTCTGGGCTTGTCTGGTTTGGAGAAGAGGAGGCTGAGGGGTCACCAGGTGCTCTCTAACAGCTTCCTGAGGAGGGGAGGGGGAGATGGAGGTGCTGAGCTCTTCTCCCTGGGATCCATTGGTAGGACATGGAAATGGTTTAAACCTGTACCAGGGGAGGTTTAGACTTGATATTAGGAAGCATTTCATGGAATCATAGAGTCATTTTAGGTTGGGAAAGACTTTTAAGATCTTCAAGCCCAACCATTAACCCAACACTTCCAAGTTACCATTAAACGATGGTAAACTACTACTAACCCTAAGTGCCACATTTACATGTCTTTTAAATACCTCTAGGGATGATGACTCAACCACTTCCCTTGAAAACCTGTTCCAATGCTTAACCACCTTTTCTGTGAATACTTTTTTCCAGCGTCCAATCTAAACCTCCCCTGGTGCAAGATGAGGCCATGCCCTTTTACTTGCTACCTGGGAGAAGAGACCAACCCTCACCTGGCCACAACCCCCTTACAGGCAGTTGTAGAGAGCAGTATGTTCCCCCCTGATCCTCCTTTTCCCCAGGCTAAATGCCCCAGCTCCCTCAGCTGCTCATCATAGGACTCGTGCTCTAGACCCTTCCCCAGCTGCTTTGCCCTTCTTTCAACATGCTTCAGAGGGTGTCAAAATAGTGGAACAATCTTCCAAGAGGTGTGGTCAATACTCCAGGCCTGTCAGTGTTTAAGACGTATAAGGGCATGCCCTCAATAACATGCTTTAACTCCTGGTCAGCCCTGAAGTGGTCAGGCAGTTGGACTAGATGAACATTTTAGGTCCCTTCCAACTGAAATATCCTATTCTATTGATCATCTGCATCAATTAGACATTGGCTTCCACTCAGGCTTCAGTCTGAGAAAGGCCATGGGCTCACCATACAGAGAAAAGTCAGGCACAGAGCTGCAAATTGAGATGCAGACCTTACGGACAGTGCAAACATAACCAACATAAAACACATAACAAGAAAATGGACCCCAATCTGAGGCACAGTTCATGAAGGTAAGAGGTGTATCCAGAGAGACCCAGGCTGTGTCTTGTCTAAGCAGAAGGTACGGGGCAATATATGACTGGAGTAGAGTAGAGTTACTGCACATCCCTTCGTCCTGCTTCAGGTTGGGATTAAGCCAAAACACAACTAGACAGCAGTTTGGAAGTGCCCTGGGGTTTGTCACTTTAAGTGAAGTTTGGGCAATTTGACCAAGGCCAGTATAAGAGCTTGAACTTGGAATTATCCATGAACCTGCCTAATGAAACTTGATTAACAATTTGATCTGCTTCTTAGGACTGGACAGGTGGGGCAAGCCACTGGGGCAGAGTGTAGTCTGGGCCCCAGGCAGCAGAAAGGCCAGTCAGAAGGTGTTAAGGTCTTTGGAATAGGTTATAGACCTCTGGCCTTTAGTCACTGAATAACCAAAAATTGACTAGCAGATCTCTCATCTGACCTCCACAAGAGGAAAAATCACAATCCCTTGTTTGTATGAGAAGAACCACATGAACACTACTTTGCGGTTTCCCTGAGCATCAGGAATATGGGTACCTCCTTTTGAAGTACAAAGATAGTGAGGCAGTGTATGCTGAAATTACAAGGTAGGAGGGCAAGATATTTAGCCCAAGAAGAGTCATTCAGAAACGGGATTAATTAATGTTTGGTGTTGTATGATCTTCCTACCTGGATGTGACTTGTAGCCCTAAAACCGAAATTATGTTTGAAAGCCCCGATGATAACATGGCAAAGCATAAATGAGAGATCCTGGCTGAGCCAGGATGAGTGTTTCAACTGTTGAACACTTGCAGAGGGATTCACAGCAAGTGAAAGTGGGATGAAGGCAGCCACCACCTCCCACAATACATGAAGGAGCTTTTCCCGAAGAGGAGCCTGTAACCAGAGTGTAAGCAGCCAGAACAGTGATGTGATGAGGAGAAATATGGAAATGAGACATCTGCAGAGCCCATTCCTCCTTTGGGGAAGTGCTGCAGTCTCTGTGACAATAGCAAATCTCTTCTCTAATCACTACTCCTCCCCACAAACCTCTCTGGTGCTGGTCCCAAGTGCATTGATAGTGGAGGACAGGCACTGAAGCCCTTCTGAGCATGGGATGCAGCACTTTCTGACTCACTGGGTCTAACAGAGGCTACGCCGCTACCCACGCTGTCCTGGTTTTCTCCCTGCAAAAGCCACATCTTTCTGCAGCAGTCCCAACCTTCTGCTGGGCTATCTCTTTCTCATCTACATACATCGGGGCCATAACAGAGAAGACTTCTGTTTTACCCTTTGGCTTTGTTTCTCAGTCCTGTCTCCTCATCAGCATTCGAGGGCTTGGATTTTGATGATGCACACACATATGCATATGCATGAAAATCTAAACTCCTAATCAATTACAGTCATGAAAAAAAAATGGATTTGAGTTTATCTTCATCTTTGTAGGCATGTTTCCATGATGGGCATTGCCTATTTCCAAAAGTTGTGAACGCAATTAGGAATAACATTATTTTCTGAGTGGCCTTTAATTCTCTGGACTATTCTAAAGCTCTCCAGGCTAACAACTAATGCACACAGTCTATGTTGCCTACAAATATTCAGTGCTTAGAGCATGTGATGCTTGCAGCATTTGTAACAGTGTTGACTCTCACAGGTCTATGACAAGTCTCATGGCACCCATCCATACTTTCAAATGCTCAGCTCCTTGTAATAAGGGATTGACAAGAAATATAGCACTAATTTTTATGTATACATTTAGTCTGCTTAAAATAGCTTAAAATAATTGCTTATATGACCAAAGACCCAGATCATGAGGAGCTTACGTTTCTTTTTTTAAAGAATCCCCTAATTGCTAAATCAATATGGTGATCAACTAGGGTTTGTCATAGTGTTTGTTAATGTCTGGAATTCTTGAGTTCTGTTTGTCATTTAACTTTTCTGTAACAAACCAATGACAACACATTGAAGAGGTGTCTTTTTCAACCATTTTTAGAAAGGAAAATTCTGGTGACAATTGGAGAATAAGCCTGGTGTGACGCTCACATGTCCAAGGTGTCCTTCCAACCCAGCCATTTCAGCACAACTGACATCCTGGAAATTGCTCTTATCGTAGAGAGCAATGTAGAAAGACTCAGATTTCCCCACACAACATTTTTGTTGTAACTTCGGTCTGTGATGCATAATTCAACTTATAGTTGTCTCTAAACATTATGTGGACTGTCCACATATCTTTGGCAAAAGATGAAGTCAGCAGCTACTATGACACCATGGAGACCTCTCTAGGTGACATCTGCTTTCTTTAGTACCCTTTACTGTTTTCTATAAAGCATTTTTTGGGCAGAGCCAGTAAAAAATTATTTGTACGTATCCTTGGTTTCCTCCCTTCACATGCCACATAGGAAAGAAAATGGGAAAAAAGAGGACTACGAAAATATTCCCCATTTTTGCCATTGTAACAAGGAACAACGAAGGAGAGGCAAAAAAAGGAAATGCTTCAGGGTTTGGGTTTTTTTTCTTATTTAAAAAAAGAAACCTCTAAAAACAGTTGAAAATGAAACACGCACAGCCTCCTGTGCACTAGTGCAGCCACCAAGGGTCAAGTGCTTCTTGTCAAGGCAGTTTCTGCTGCCCGGATCTTTTCAGAACATCAAGAGGTGCTATGTGCTTAATAAATGTACAAACATGTCATTAAACCTTTTAGAACACAGCTTCTGCTGTATTTCACTGAATGAACAGTGGAGAAAGTTGCCATGTTTCTTGTGTAATGTAAGAGCACATGGTTTGCTGCTGGATGGAGGGGGCTTGGTGCTTTTCCTAGTGCAACATTGCCAGCAGGGATGCTGATCTCAAAAGTAAACCTCCTTGGCTGCTCATTTAGGAAGGAGCAGGACTAGTAATAAAAGTGGCAGGAATCTCCAAGGAAATGTTAAAACTGAAAGCCAGTACACAAGGAGATATGTTTTGTAGCACAGCAAGAAGTCTCTACACAAGTTAATTACTGAAGTTTTCAAGAAAAATAGTGTTTATAGCTTATGGTAAGTTGTGGCAGTGTTTATGAAATCATTTTGGATAGTGTTTTCTACTCATTTTCTCTAATGTTTGCAAAGTTTTAGCATATGCTGTAGTAAATCCAGATAGAAGTCACAGTGTGATTGGGGAACTTGGTTTAGCATGTCACAGTATTTCTCTGGCATCCAGTTTTTGGTAGCTAGAGAGAGATGTCTGGGATGGCTGAGCCATAGAGCTGGCCATGCTCAAAAGAGAAAGTAAATTAGTTTCATGTGAATATATTAAGACATTTTTTTCAAGGACGTAGAGCCTCCAGGTGACTGAAAGGTGGAGAATGACAAAACTGGGACCTGTGATTTCTTTCTCCAAATGTTTTATTTATTTTGTTGAAATCTTCTCCAAATCCAATAAGTAGGTCAGTAAAGAACTGATCTTTCTTTCAAATCTAAAATGAAAAAAATTAAAAATTCCTAACTATTATAGTGATAGGGTTTGTCATTGAAACATGAAAAATAACAGAGCTTGCGGCCTCATAGGTTGATGATAACTTTCTTGAGCATTTTGTTCATGATCTCAATAATGATTTCATGTGCTTTATCTTTTACATGCATATCTAAACCCTTTTAATCTTTAATGAACTGATTTGTCTTAATTCAGTAGCCATAGAGTTCTTTGTGGAAGAAGTGACAATTTTGTTATCAGCTCTAGGAATACACAAAGCTACATCCTGGGGATATAGAGCAAGTGATCAGAAAGCTCAGCTGCTGCGGGTGTATCAACGGTGGATGTGGTAGAGGGTTTTTCCCAATTTAAAAGCAAGCATCTTCACATCTGTACTGAGTAAGGCCACTGGCTTTTTTTTTTTTCCCTAAGGCGATGGGGGCTTTTTTGCAGCTGCTGTGCCCTTCAAGTAATCTTTATCTTCTCTTTAGCTTTGATAACTCTGCTTGCTTGAGTTTGAAGATTTCTTTCTACCCCATTTCGGCTGGAATGTTTCTGTATAGTTTATTATTGTCAGCTTCATTATTTTGCCTACCACGCTGTCCCTGTTCTCTGTTTTACCAAGACTGATAATAACACCTTTCTGTGGAGTTTTTCAACAGCGATGTCTCATAAAATTAAACTTTTTCACAATAAGCACAACATTTTTTTTTCTACTTATTTTTTTAACTAAAAAATCAGAAAAGTATAATACTTTTTGTGGTTCTGTATGGAAATTTTTGGAGATGTATTATAAACTGATCATTTTCTATTAAATATAAATTATTCCCTCCCCACCTTTGAAATTTTTCTAGACAGAACTCCAGTTTCGCAGCAAGCACTTGCTCTTCTGCTTATAGCCTATCAAAGGTAGCTGGAGGATGCTGGTCTTTTTAATTATTGCTTTATCCCCTCTCACCTTGACCTAACTCTGCCCTGGTAGGGAATGTTTGCCTACCTCTAACTGATTTACAGCAGCTGTTAGTGGTAATAAATTATATCCCACTTCCCCCAGCTCCTTTTTTTTCTAGAGCTGCTTGAATGTTTTCAAATGAAAAGTCTCTCAATCTTAAAAGGCAATTTTTTTTTTTGTCAAAATGCATATTTTGAAGTTTTATGCCTATTTTCTCTCTTTTTTTTTTAAATCTTTTTTCAGTTGTACTGAAAAGGCTGCACTTTATACCTTTTCTCTATTTTTTGCTTTCCTTTTGCTACTGGAAAGAGTGGCACTAAGGGGAAAATACAAGAAAAGAGAAGGTGAAAAATACTGTGAGAACAGAAGAACTATGGAAAAAAGTGGATAACTGAAATAGCTCACTGGCAAAGCACATGGAACAAGAGAAAAAAGAAAAAAAACCCTGACATGTTTTAATTTTTCCCTGTTTTTCCACCAGTTCCCTCCTGACATCATCAAGCAACCATTTGGTCCTTGTTTCATGCAGCACGTGCTAGGCAAAGCAGATGGCTTCATGCCTCTAAAGTCAAGTATTTGTTCTACCAGCTCTTTGCACAGATGCAGCCACCAGTGCTCCAACCATGCTCACAGGGACTGACCCCCATCACCAGCCTCATGCTTTCTAAAAAGTAGTAGGAGAATGACTGGGAACATGAGGACACAACTTGAAAGTTATTTTCTGTGTCAGGAATTAGGCTGGAGACCAGAGGAGAGTTCCTGAGGAAGGAATGCCCCAAAAGCCCCATGTTCCACCCCATTTCTGCTGCCAGGCTCCCTGCAGCCAACACAACCTAACTCCATAGTCCAGGCATGATGTCCAAGCCTGGCCACTTCCAGAGAATGCTGTAACGAATGCTGGTTTGCCAGAGCTTCTGTCTTTGAACTAATAAGCAGAAACACACTGTAAGTAGTAGAAGGTGCTGAAGGAAGCCTTTTCCTATAGTGGTCCTATTTTGTTCCTAGCAGGAATCTTAATATAATGATACAGGTTAATATTGCATGTGGGAATTACATCAGAGACATTTCAGATGAGCTAATTACCAGTGCCTCAAGCGAGAGCATCAGTCAGTGGATATTACCTCTGTGTCTAATTACTTCCACCAGCAAGTGAAATTCAAGGTACTAATTTATATCATTTTTTTATTTCTATGAAGTCTTAGGAGAATCGGAAAATCTAAAGATATGATGTTTTCTTTTCTAACATGTTTAGGCAGGACTGTCCCAAAAAGTCAGCTTTCAGAGAGAGGAAGCATTTTTGGAAGTGGGCCCTTGCCTTAGGAGTCCATAATCTCTGGAAAGAAGAGAAGATTGAAACTGTCCTCCTCCAGAAAACACAGTGAAATCCCCATTCTGCAAACATGCAGGGGCTTAATTGTGTGTGTGTGTGCGTGCTTGTAATACTATGAATTTAAATTTGGCAACTCTCATGTAAACTTCACTTTATTAATTACATCCATGGGAGCAAGGGGTCAGGTCTATGCAATATTATTGCTTCTCACTTTTGTAACTAGCTAAGAGCTTTACATAAATTGTGTAACCAAGGTAGATCGTATAAAAGAAATAAATTAAGAAGCCTAAAAGTGATATTTTTAAGAATGACGAGTGAACCACAAGACACAAAAATATATATTCCAAAATATATTCCAAAAATAATCAACCAAACAGGCTTCATCTTAATTTTGCTAGGGACTGCAGAGTTTGTTCCTCAGTTCACAGAATCATAGGATGGTTTGGGTTGGAAGGGACCTTAGGAGGTCATCTAATTCCAGCCCCTCTGCCATGGAACTAGATTCCTTGACAAATTGGCGTAAAGCAGGTCCCCACTGCACCAGCCTGGAGTAAATCATCTCTGGGACTCAGCAAATATCCCACAGACAGCTATACAAATCTTGTGTTACAGCAAAAGAGAAGCGGAAAAAGAACTAGGTAAAACTAGCTCAGGACTACCAGGTATCCACAGTCAGCGGCACGCAGGAGTTCCGGCAGGTTGCTGCATTGCTCAGGGTGCATCTCCTTCTCAGAGCAGAAAAATTATGCACTTTTTCACTAAAGCAGCACTGTGTAGAAATCAATGGAGTTAAAAAAGGAGAGGGCAGGGCTGAATGCAGGGCTGCTGCTCAGACTTCTGAGCACTCAGTCTGTGGAGCCCCCCGGGCAGCTTGTGTTTCCAGGCGTCTCGTATCGCAGATCTGATTTCAGGCTCAGCCATGGGCAGGCAATGGGTTAACAGGGACGCTGCACGTTAACTAAATCTGTGGAGATTATGGCATGTTTATCCAGTGTTCAGATTTCCTGTCTGAGTGTTTGGATTTCCTGAAATCCCTGCTATCAGCCCAAGTGCTGTCCTGTGAGCAGACCTTTTTCTCTCTCTCTCTTCCCCCCACCCCCCCACCCCTTTTTTTTTTAACTTTGCTCACATGGTAGGTTTTCCTTCCTGCTCTCTTTCCAGTTGTAGTGCCTGTGTCTCCTCACGGGTCAGGACATTTATGGATGCTGATCAACAGTCTTATACTCCAGAACTCTGAGGATTGCCGTACCTTGGATTTCCTTTTCATTATTATATTACTTTATTTCACTTTATTTTATCATTTTGTGGCAAGAAAACCTGAAGAAACAAGCTGTTTTTCAGCTGCCCATGGGAGAATATGTTTTAGCCTGAGATGGAATAATGGCCTTAGGCTTGAGGACCAAATCTGGAATGGGAATTCAGACTGCACACATCCTGGTGAGTTACAGCGCATCGGGGATGAGTGTGGAGCAGCTCAGAGACAGGGACAAAGGCTGAGCCCGTCCATTCAATGTGGCTGCGGAGCAAACTGCAAAAAGCAGATGAGTGAAGCTGAAGTCAGAATTTTTTCCAAAAAAACCAACTGAAGTCCAGCTTTTGTTCCTGAAAATACACACATTGCTCCACAGCCCAGATAATGTCTAGGTTAACTTCGTAGCAAAATGTGTAAGGCCGGATTCTGTGAGTCCTTTCTCATGTAAGTAACTTTTACTCAAGTAAACTACCTCAGTGACTTTAAAAAGAGCTCATGTAAGAAAGGACTTGCAGCATGGGGCCCACATTGTAAATTACAATGTCTCACTCTCAGCAAAAATTATTTTTAAAAGAAAAATGAGCATTTTCTGATTGCCTTTGCATGTTTCCTTGGCCTTTTACATTTTATTGTGGATCTAGATTTAAGTTTTAAGAAGAATCCGTGTGCCAACTATTTACCCTATTGTCTCTTAAATAAGTTTGCAGTAGGAGTGACAGTGTATTCCATGCAGCAATGTTCCGAGAGGCCAGAAAGGGGCTTTTCTGTTATTGGAGAGAAAATGCTGAGTGCTGTGCTGCTCTGAATAAACTGGAAAGCTGCATTCAGACATGAGGCGTAGCTAAGGTTTTAGCTTCATTTTTGGATGTGAGAGTTCATGATGACATTATCAGCCTTAGGTGGTTTTAGCTAAACCACAGTCACAAATGCAATGAGTTGACCAGTCTCAAAATCAGTGACTCAGAATTTGAAAAGAAAAAAATCCTCTTTTCAGGCCTCTTTGAAGCCGATTTCATTATTGGCATCAATGGAAGCGTTTCTGGAGTAAGTTGTGGAAGATAAAGCATCATCACTAATGCAACTTTTGTTCTGTCACATGGCTGGAGGCTGTGGTTGTGCTGAATATTCCTGAGCTACTCATTGGATCCAGCCCAGGGATTTGATTCTCTAATTGTAGGGGAAAAACTTTATTCAGGAATTGCTTAGATGTAGGGAAACATCTATAGGAAAACCAGCTTTTTATAGGAATTTTATTTTTTTATGGTAATTTTTTAGTAATTTTACTGTTTTTCTTGGACTATTGAACAAGTCCTGAATTCTAGTGTACAGTACTGCATGTCAAACAAGAGACTTTGATATTTAAATTTTGTGGGGTTAGTAGGACAGAATACTTTCCTTCTTATACCAATAAAGGGAAAGAGCCATTTTCCAAGTTCTTTGCACAGCTTTCAGATTTGAGGTTTTAAACTAACTGCATGGTGTGCTAGCTATCTGTACAACCCTTTGAATGTGATCCTGCTGCTCATCTTCAAGGTTTTCTTTGCTATAAGTGGAAGGTTTGCTAGAGCAGCCAGACCAAATTAAAGTCTTGTCTGCCTGGGAATCTCCAGGAATTCAGTTTTAATCCTTAACATGGGGCAACACTGAAACTGGTGGCATTTTATGCATTGAAAGGTCAGTTCTTGCTGTGTATGTAGGATGTACTCTCATTGTAGTGGGCTGACTGTCAAAAAATGAAAGGAAGGCCAAGGAACCCCTCACCTGAGTTAGACTGGGCCATGGTGCCCTGCCTTGCACTTAACATGCAATTTGATGGTCTGCAGTCACGGATGTGATCAAACCGGCTGTAGCAGAAATGTGCTCCTCTTAAAGATGGCAGAAGAGTCAAAAGTCATCGATGATCCATGAACTGCAGAAAATACAGATGAGGAGTCAGGGGAAATATAAAGACTCATCTAGGTCTACCCAAATCTCCTAGCCTTGGAAATTTTGTTGGCCTTCCTATGAGTAAGATCCTTGAGACTGGGTCAGTTGTGGGGTTTTACCCCCTTTTTGCAGGGCTGTCAGAACTTTTCTGGTTTCAGCCAGGTTGGGAATGCTGTGGGAATAGTTTTTCTGGTGGTATTTTGGTACTTCCTCTTCTGCTCACACCCAGAGCAGGAAGTGCAGAAGCACAACCTTCAGCTCATTGTGTACGGGTTTCTTTTTATAAACCTGAATTCTCTGCCCGCCCCCCTCTTTTTTTCCTAATAGTCCTCACATAGGATTAAGGTTCTGTTGGATTTAGACTGATAATTTTTTATATATTTTCACATAACAATACTAAGCACTCAGAGGTTCCTTAATAATTCCTTAATAAGTGATTACCACATCAGTTTTCAATTATCTAAGTGCAATATTCCCAGTTACCCGTGGCCGATAATGTTAATATGCCAATGTCCCCCAGCAGCTGCTTCTGCTGGCATTTACTCCTAAACCTTCAGCAGCATGAGGACTAATTGGCCACCAAGACCTACCTACTCAGTTGCTCATGAAGAAATTCTGCAAATTCTTATTTTTTTGTAACAAACCATACCGTTAAACTCTCTAAGATTAGACACTTCATGCTTTAATGTTCTTTCCCTCACTCATTTGCTTTTTCTGCATCAGTGAGGAGGTTTGGCTCATGCGCCCTCACTCCACGTGTCCAACTCACTCACCATCACGACTGCCAGTCCTCCTGCTTTTCTTGCTGTTGTTGGCAAGTGTGGATAAACAATTTTGACAGGTACAGAGTCCTGCAGAGCTAACTTCATAAGCAAAGTGATGTTTCACTGCTCAGATGACAAATGGACCAGAGGAACTAAACCACTTTCACTGAAAACGTCCCCCACATCCAACAATTTTTAACCCTTTTCATGCAGTTTTCCTTAAAAAAGCAAATAATTCAATTTTGTTTCACACCTGAAACAGCAGATCGCATTTGGATTGCATCTTCCCCCTCAAGACTATCCTAGCCATGTTGTGAGACTTTAATCTGCCATTTTAGAGATTAAAATAAAGTTAAGATGGATCTTAAAGTTGGTCCATGGCAAAGCAATTATCTCTATCTCCACTTGAGTCCACTCTCAGGAAAATTACTTGAACAGCTCTGCCAATCATCTTTGGAAACTGTCCCCATGAGTTTGTAAGTCAATTTGCTCCTCAACAGTTTCACAGTCTTCAAAAATACAAGAAAACACAAGTAAAGGGAAGTTAATTTACTTCGCTAAAATCCTCTGTAACTTAAGAAGTTTTAAGCAGATGCAATGGAACTGCTGTGGGGATTTGAGTTCTGTGCTTGTTCTGGGGTGTTTCTTTTTCTGTTGCTGTTGGCTCCAAGTCTCTTTCTTGGGCTTTGGGGAGCTGCAGAGCTCCAGACAGGGCACAAGGAGGGGGATGGAATGACAGCATGGGTCATTATTTCAGACACTGATTAGCAGCAGGGCTCAGCCTAGACCACACATCACTCCTCCCATGTGGCACCCAGGAGCCAAGATCCATCCATGCTGAACAGGGCGAGATGTGATGCTCCTTGCTCAGTCCCCCTCTGAACCCCAAAGCTGGGTTCAGCCTCGCCAAGTGATGCTTTTAGTGAATCTTCCTCTATCTTGACTGGAGTTAACGAAATCCATCTGTCTATGTGAGTCAGCAGAAAAGTATTCAGCTTTTGTAAGAGTTAAAGGACATGGGATAGGGCAATGTCAAAGCACAGAAGTCTTCCCCCAGCTTGGCATTTACACACAGGGAGAGGGGGTTGCATTTTCAGTTCCTATTCACCAGAAAGCTGATTTACACCAGCGGAGGATGTGGCCCATGGTGTGCATGGCCACGGCTGCTGAATAAGGCTCCTTTCATGAGCAAACAAATGTGCAAACGGCATCACCCAGCACTGTGACACGGTGGCTGCTGGCACTTTAGGAAAGTCAAAAGATAACTCTATTTTCTTCTCATCAAAAGCAAAATTAGGAAGTCTCCCCTCTGCTCTTCTGCCCCCACTGCTACCACCCTGGCTCGAGGAAGTTGATCCTTAGGTATTTGTGTGGGGGTTTGTTCTCAGTGGTTAACCACATAACAATTTGAAGCATGTGGCTAACTCAAAAGAAACTGCCTTTAAACATTTGCAGACTGTAATTGTGTTGGAGAGAGCGAAGCGCAGGCTGGGGGCTGCTGGCCACCTGGGGGCTGCGGCAGGAAGCCCTGAACATCCCACAGAAAGGTCCCGTGAAGAGGGGGGAAAAAGCTGATTTTATATCTAGGAACTTCTCCTGTTGGCAGTGCTCTACAGGCAGGGCCAGATGTTCCCACATCACGTTTTGTGTCTTTACTTGGTGTGTCAGAGCAAAACACCCGACGAGAAACAGAACAGAGAGAAAAGGGGTGGCAATGAGGGAGACAGTGTTTTGGCACACCACTTCCATAAATAATGCCAGAGAAAAAAACCCAAAGAAATTGGAGAATCTTTGCCGTGAAGCCGAGTGCCTGAGACTGCTGCATGATCCCTGGGGAAAGAGGTGAGAGGCGGGGTTGGAGAGCCAGGCTCTGCAGGGGATGTCAAGGAACAACCCTGTTTGGGGTGGTAAAATGCTTCATTAGTGCTTTTCCATCCCTCAAACCTGAATCTGTTGGACAGAGAGGAAAGACTGGAGAGAGGAGGTGTGCTAACAAGATGAGCAGCTGTGCTTGTGGGGGTAAAGACCTGCATGGCACCTCAGAGCTTGTTATCCCAGAGCTGTGGGTCTATGCTAACATCCAGTTTTAAAGAATCTGCGGCTTAAAGAAGCCAATAAAACCGAAGATTGCAACATTTCCCCATGGGAGAAGATGTCTGTGAGGCATTCTGCAAGTAGTTTGCGACTCCCTAAGACCATGGGCTCTTAATTGCCATCTGATCCAGTGCACTCTCAGCCCCTGATTAGGAGAGCCTCTCCTTGGCTACACATATACATGCTCCTAAGTGTTCATTGTGAAAATAGGAAGTGCTACTAATCTTCTTCACCCAACTACAGACCTCACTTGTAATTCAGCAGGTAAAAATACTGTATCTGTACAATTGCCAGAATGGCCCCTGATCTAGGAAAACAAATGGCTTTTGGAGTGTGGCCTTAAGGTTGAAAAGTTAAACTGATTTGGAGAAAGGGTAAATAAGGCCTTGCCAAGTCTTCTCTCATGGCTATAGTGACAGAAGCTGTAGCCTGGTGGCACAGGGATGGGATTGGATTCCAATTAGAAATTAAGCTTTGCCCCCAGGTTCTGGGAGGACCTTCAACCCCACACATTCCTCCGTATCTGTTCTCCAGTCTGGGGAGAAAATAAATCAGCTCTTAGTTAGTGGCTGAGCAACAATCCTGAGATTGCCACCTTCTGGCTCTGAATTAGGATGTGACCATGGGCAAGACACTGCATGGCACTACCCAGACCAGCAGCAGGAGCAGTATGGCTGGCTCCCACTTTCCTTTTGTCCATCTCTGCAGCAGCCAGAAGGGAGCACATACATGGTAAATGCAGCACCCATGGTTGATGTACTCCTCAGAACGACTGGGGCAAGGAGAGGGAGATGTCTCCTGCCAAGCCTGGCACAGCTGTACATCCTTTTTAGAGCAACTGGCCAAGTACATAGAAAGCAATTTTGTCCTGGCCAGAACTGTCAGCCAAAGAGGCAGCAGGACATTTCAGGCACCAGGACAAGCCTTATAGTATCTAGATTCAGCCTAACACCAAGCCCTTAGCACAGTGCTATGATTCTACATAGGAACATAAAACCATCTGAGCCAACACTTCTGGACCTTGTCTCCAGCAGTGGCTGACACATGAAAGGTGCAAGAGTTGAACAGGGAGGACATGCAGGGAGGGGTATTTCCATAGATTATGACCCCAGTGTTCCAGGATCTCATCTGGAGGATTTTCTGAGCTTTCAGAGCTCATGCTTAGGATGTACTTGTCCTGCAGATATTTGCAACATGCTTTGTAGGCTTTTTCCTGCTTAAACTAATACACATTTTAGGCATCCATTTAAAAAAGGCTCTTATAGGTAAAAGAGATTGTTAGACAAAAATGAGTAGATAAAATCATGGAAGGAATTTTGTCCTGAATTTACAGTTATTAAATCATTACTAACAGTGAGAGTACAATCCTAGTTTCCTGCCTGATTTACAGCTGTGCTACAAACTGAATTTTTTTAAAATATGCCAGATTTATTTGTGAGTAAATAAGATCTATGCCAGCACCATGGAACTCCAGTGCTTTATTTACCTAATTTAGCATGGAACTATATTGCTACTTTCTTTCTGCTTTAAAATCCAAGCAGTTCAGTATTCACACAAATTAATATGCCTACTGATGCAATCATTTACATAATGGCATATTTGTCATAAAATGTGTAAGACTGCATTCTCTGCTGATGGAGGATACTGGCTCCATCCATCTGATTAGAGGCAGGTTGTAGTTGCACATCTTTTAATAATTATTTCAGCAGGTGTCCTTTTATTCCTGTTCATAATTAGTAGCTGAGTACTTAGCAAAGCTTGTCAGGATCAGAAATTCCTACAATTCAGTAGTTATCTATATTCATGAACAACCTCGGTAGAATAATTTCTGAAGATATTTTAAAATAATTAAGGTATTTAAAACTAACAGGTACCATAATTCTACATTAAGTATAGAGGTTTTGAATTATTATCAACCAGCAGGGTATAATTCTGATGTTACATGTGTCCTAAATGAATCAGATTCCAAATTTAATCAAGGGTAAGATAGGTCTTAGCCAGAATCCCAGATCTCACAGGTCATTTAAACTTTGTCATTTTTATTTTCTATGTTTATGAAGCTGTGGTAGAGAATGATGTATCATATTTCTGTATTGACCAGGATGGGGTTAAAAATCTAGTATCCAAGATGATCTACAGCTGGTATTTATTCTCACTACCTAGACAAATGAGATTTGGCTCAGTGGAAACAAATTTCCTTACCACTGAGAATATTAGACTTAAAGAGCGTCAGTAGCAGAGGAGTAAGGGTAAAAAGGGGATTGTAATTTGTGTTGTGCTGGAGCCATACAACAGCCCACCTGACACCTGGTCTGAATTACAGAAGTCTCTTGATGGTTGAGATTTATCTTTTCTTCTCAGAGTTCCTTGGAAGCTCAGAGCAGTAGTTAGGCTGTTTCCCCTATAGGGTGGTATATACATGTCTGCACAGGGTATTCCATAAACTCCTATGCTTTATCCCCTCCATTGCCTTCGAGCACAGAGGACAACCTGCCTGTAAGGTTCTTCTTCAGTGAGAAACATATTTCCCACAAGGATCATTTCTAACACTACTTCTGCCCATTTTAAGACACTTCGGTTTCCCAAACAGCCGCAAGTGGCTGACACATGTATCTCCTTCTCAAGTCTGGGATCTGCAATAGGCCCGTGTCCTGTAAGTCACATCAGCAGTGTCCTAAGCAAAGTCCTCCAATAGCTACAGCTTGAGCCAGAGGGTTAGACTTACAACTCCTACCATAGATTTACACCATTAGACAGACCAGGCACAAGAGGGAACATGACCCCAACCAGTGAGACCAGGTTTAGCCTTACCCTAATGAAAACAAAGGGTCTTAGACAACACTTCACGATGCTGGTGCTGAAAGACACCTTACCACTTAAGGGAACTTTATCCATGTTGTGATTTACATCCTGGAAAAAAAAAAAAAAAAGTAATTTATATCATAGGAATTCATATTATTTAAATAGAGTTTAAATCATGTGTTACTGAGAACTCTGCAGCATCTGTAGCCTGTCTACAAGTGAGACTGAGGCAATTGCATTGTGTGTGTATGTGTTTCCCAAGACTTTGACCCCCCCCTCAACCAAGACAGGCCTCAAGAGCTCCTACACATTTTGTAAAAATAAGCAGATTGCTAGAAGAAAAAAAATACTGTTTGAAATCTCTAACTTCCTCCTCCCCAGGGGAAAAGCCACAACTACTGTGAGGCCAAAAAGAGAATTTCCACAGGAGTATAATGATGTGCTCACCATAACCTGGGAGAAAAGCTTCCACAGCATTTGCCCCTCCAGGCTGCCCATAAGAGGTTTTAGAGTTCCGAAATCCTCTAGGTGTTTGTGCAAACCTGCATGTGCCAACGTGGCTTTAGGAGTAATAACAGTTTGGTGAAAGACACCTGTTATTTGTCTCAGTAGTTAAATTCTCTTTCCTTGCAATATCACAGGCCATTAAACCACCATGTTAATGGAAGAAGTGTTTCCTGGAGATAGTAATGTCCTGGCATCAGTATTGCTTCCATACTAGTGCTGGCTGCTAGTACAGTGGCAATGTTTTCAGAGGACCCTGTTTGCTAAACCTGGCCATTGTAGGTAAAATTTTCAAAAGCTGGTTGCCTAGAATTCAGAACTTTATCTCATAACAAATTAGATAGATTGGATTAGATTATTTCAATGCCCTTTTAAAAGTGAGGTCGGTTATTTTAGTCCACTAAGGGTTTTGCTAGACAAGAGTCCAGTGCTTCCTCTTGAGTGTCCCAGTGCAGGACAATGTAACTCCGCTCTGAGCTGCAGAAAATTTGCTTTTACAATTCGAGGCCTGTTCTAAATAGAAATCATCAGGTGGGCCAGGTTGTTGAAGACAAGTCAGTTTGAGTCTTGTGGAAAGACACTAGGCTCCTTTCAGAACAGGAACTTGGACAGGAGAGAAACTGGGATGTGGATGCTGAAAGCTTGGTTGCAGAGAGATCTTCCAGCTCTCTGCCAGTGTCTGTGTGAAAGCAACCAAGCTTTCAGCATCCACACTGGGATGTCCAGAAAGGACAGGTTTGTGCTTTTGCTCCTTAGCACCTTCAGCCATCTGCAACATATATGAGGTTACCAGGCTTGGCAGGAGATGAGTGGTGGTCATGAACACCAGAACTGAGCAGCACCAGCCAGCTCCTACTCCAGAAGCAAACTGCAGCGGGCTTTGCTCTGCTTCCCACAGATAGAATGCAAGGGAGGAGGAAGACCACAGTGACCAGGCAGCATCTGTGTGAACACTGACAACACCCTCTGGTTTCAACAGTAGTTATCATGAGAAAATACGTTTCTGCTTTGTCCTTTCTTGTGCATGACAGAAACAAACAAGATATCATTTTTTCCCAGAAAAGAAACAGGTTCATTCTGGAATGTGCTGGGCAGATCAGGTTCTTCTGAGTACTGAAGTATATATATGTGGGATTTCAACATTTTTAAGCCCTCCCAGGATATTTGTGCAATATTAATTGTGTCAGTTACAGCACTGGTTTTGCAGCAAACAGTAGACTTGATGTAAGGAAAGCTGGCCTCATTTGTGCTGTTATGTATTTCTTAGAAGCAGAAACTATTTGCAAGAGCATAACTTCCCTCACAGACACTATGTTTGATTGGGGAAGAGTTCTCTTACAGGAGAAATATTCTTACTTCTGTTTACATCTGTGCTGTATTTTCCTGATCAGGAGATCAAGAGAAAGAGGATCCGAACAACTGCTTCTCCAAGTAATAATGAACACAGAGCTGTGCAGTAAATCATAATGTGCAAAAAACGAAAAACAAAATTTGGCTGGAGATTAATGGCTGGGAAGGGACTTACTGAATTAAATTGGATCAGATGTTCCCTGGAAAAAAATCTGAGATATATTCACAGGGCTCTATGGTGTTGGTTTTGTTTTTCACAAAGGAAGATTTAACTTGATTGTTTTGTAACACCCTTGCAGAGTGATCTTAGGGGCTTGTCAGAGAGGACAGGCACTGGGTGGAAATTCTGGTCCCACTCAGGCAAGGGAGGGGAATGAACATGGAACCTTCCCGCTACACAATGCCACAGACTTCTCAAGTGTTGCAGGGGCATCGCATTTTTACAAGATAAGGAGGGCTGACTTCAGTTCCCACGTTCAGGGGCAGATTCCTGATTACAGGTCTGCTGCAGAGACTGACACCCCTGAGTACCCTAAGGCTGTGCTCAATGCTCAGCTGCACCTTTCATGTTCCCTGGTAGGTTGTTTAGGTGCCTCCTTCTTGCTGTGTCTTCTCTTGTTAACCCAGTTTTAAGTGTCCAGCCTTCTAAATGTTGGCTAAAGACACACATGCTGACTCAGGCTTTTAAATTTTTGAATTTTCCCAGGGACTAAGGCCCTCTAAACCTACCCTCAACTTGGTATTTCACTGCCAGATTTGCTTGTGACTCCAACCACAAGCAGCAAAACATTTACACTTCCAGAACTGCTCAAAGAAACCAACTTAAAACTGTAAACCAGTGACAGGGACTGACATTTCAAGGTGGTGCTGGTGGTTTTTCTAATCAGAGATGTCTCTTGTTTTGTCAAGATCCAGACTCGGTTCATTAATATATCAGAAGAAGGAAACCAAATCTGGATAAATTTTCATTGATCATGCTAGAGATACCGAAAACTTTTTCCCCTTCAATTAATTTGCTGAACTGAAAGTGAAACAGACTCTTGACAGGACAGATCAAAAGGCCCTCCTCAGCAGGCACGATGCTGAAGGTAATGCACACACCTGCCTTCTCGCCTGCTCTCTGCAATCCAGCAGATCTGCAGTGCTGGGGTTAGAGACTTGGCCTTATTAACATGTCCTCCTTAGGCTTTTGTAAAAAATGGACTTAACAAGAGTTGCCTAGAGCCAGAAGAAGAGGAGAATGGCTATGTTATTAAAACCTAGAATGTAATACCACTTTAAAATTCATCAGAGTGCTCAGAGCAAATTCTCCATAGACTGGGGACTTAGTCATCCCAGGTTTCTCCAGCTCATTTAGATAATTGCCCTTGAAATAGCTCTCTTTCTTTCTTTTTCTTTCTTTCTTTTTCTTCCTTTCTCCCTTTCTTTTCTTTCTTCTCTCTCTCTCTCTTTCTCTCTTTCCCTCTTTCTCTCTTTCTAAGTAAGTAAGTATTCACGGAGAAGGCAGCTCACATCCACAGCTGCAGAAGGGCAGAAGAAACCCCCGAATTTCCACCATGCACATCTCTGCTTTCTGAGTGCATTCAAAACACTGTCACTTGCAGAGACATTAGGAACTCATTAGCCAGTTTAACTAATTAATGCGCTGGTAACATTAATTATTTTATTAAGTGATTTATTAAATAACAGGAGCTGTTTAGAGAATATAATGTGTTATTTATTCCACATTTTTAACTACCCTCAAGGCCTGGAGGCACTCAGTCTCAATGCTTTCCCACCTTCTTGAAAACTGTATGATTAGCTTACTTCTGTCTTGGTATAAATTCACGCTATTACCAAGACAGGAAGCCCAAGTAGTGTTACATGAGCTTGAACAGGAAACTGATACAAATGAAACTGAAAAAAGAGGGTTTTTTTCAGATACATCATTCTCTTGGTAAAAGTATAAAACTTACATTATAATATGTAATTTTATTGTGGTTTTTTTCTGTAACTTCTACTGAAGAAAATCCTAAAGATCAGTACAACTTCCAATTAGATTGCCACTGGAAAATACGTCAGCATCCATGGTAGCGCACAAATTTTTTTTCTGTTGTTTTCCATTGAAAGGTTGGAGTTTTTTAAAATTTGTTTTCTGCCTCCTAATGTCTCTTCTTGACTGTAGAATTAGAGGTGCAGTCTTATACCTGCTCATGGTATGGTTCAGGCAGAAATAAGTCCCTGCTGCAATACCTTTAGGCATACAGCATTTTTGGGGTAGGTGTTTACCTCTGGGATCAGAACCCTACTCTCTTTCAGTCAGTAGGATGAAAGAAGCAGTTTAGCGTGTGATTCATCTGACTTTACAGACATCTACTTTATTATCTCAGTTTTAAACTACTTCTTTTGTAGAATCAGGTGAGATGCAACCTACTTTCAGTTGTCTGTGCTGACCATATCATCAGTCATGATGAAAGGAGTCTGGAGTGAACAGCCCAGGCAAAGACACTTTGTCAGATACATCCCACTTTTACAGTCTAAAAGTTGAGGCAGAGCTCACTAAAGTGGAGGTAAAGAATCACATTTTCATGGACTGAGTTTGGGTTAAGTTGCAAAGGCTCTGTTCTGTCACTAACTTTTGAGTTTATCTCATTTTTCTATGTAGACAGGACATATGATTTTAAAGACATAAATATCCGTGCTCATGGATCTGAGCGTGACTCACTGTATGGGTAGATAAAGACCTGAAGAGAATACTTAGGAACATCTTTCTATGCCTGTATTGAAGCTTCTATGTGCCTTGTATTTTGGGAAATTCTCCACAGACACTTTGATAGTTCTGCACTCTGTGGAAGGACAGGATGGCTAGAAGTATTACTGAGCCAAAATAAATTACATTTTCACGGGGCTGTTAAGTAGAAGAGTGGTACTGCTTCGTGCATGTCAAAGAGGAAGGAATGACAAACACAGCACTGTGAAGGGCAGAGCTGTACCAAGACTAGAGGGGTTGTCACAAGCTGGAGCCTGACAGTCTTGTCTTCAGTCTGCTGTAGCCATCCTACAAATATATATCAAATATATTAACTTCTGTGCGGTGTTCAGACACCAGGACAATGCATGACCTCATGAGTGCCTGACTAATTGATGAACGCTGGAAGTAGGAGGTGTGCTGCTTCCTTTGCTTGAGTGCTGCCAACACAGAGTAGAAAAGCTGCTGTAGGAAGGACATGGAATGTTCAAATGAACCAGACTTTTTGTGCAGAGACAGTTTGATCTTTAACACAGATATACCAGGTTTAGTTTCTAATTTTAACAGTAATTCCTTCCTAAAAACACAGACAGCAAATGGTTGATCTTGAATTCAGCCCACAATCAGTGGCTATTGAGAATGAGTGGGGGCAGTGACAAGAGGGCTTGATGTCACATTCAGATTACATTATTAATCTATTATCTATATACCATGCACAGGGTATTTTGCTATAAACTATGTACTGAGTAAATAATTAAGCAGTGACTAAGCATACAGGGAAGGTGGGAAGCACTCTTGTGTGTTATTAGCCCCTCACAATCTTCAGAAGTGGATTGTAAGTAACTCAAAATCTTGGAGTGAGAATGGCAACTTTGGCATCAAATATAAAAAAATACCCTTGACAAGATCAGTGAAAGCTCTCCAGAGGTCTGAAGCTGGGCAGCAGACACTCTGATTAGCTGCTGCCTCCACAAAATGAAAATTCTTCCCTAAGCCCAAGAAACAGCTGATGGATATATTCGGAAGTGATAAAAAGGTCAGTCTTAAGTGGATACAAGGAGATTTAACTCACAATACCACCATCCTGAAGCCCTTAGATAAATAACAAAAGACAAGCTTCAAAGACTAGAAAGTCCTTCAGTCTAAATACTTACATGAATCTTTGTCATATATCTGAGTCTTAAAGAAAATTCACCTCTGAATGAGATTGCAGAAAATGACCAAATGAGTCAAACCCTTGAGCCCTCTGGCCCCCTCTGGCAATGTGCTATAACATCCTAGGGTAGGGACACAGTACAAAACTGATGAGTATTAAAATTATGTTTTGCAGCATGAATTCCAAACCATTATTCTACAGCACTTGCACAGCCCATCCATGATCATTTCATAATCATATGACAATTATATCACATGAGGTAGAGAACTAATTTCCATTCTAACAGTAATAACCATCTCCTAAAAGTACGTTCTTTTTTAATCAGTAGCTATTTCTAAAAGTACCATGCAAGAAAAGGTCTGAATTTTTAAGTTAATTTTCTATACATATTCAAACACGAGGGCATTTCAAGATGAATAGAAGAAATCTCATACTTTGCCAATATATTTAAAAGTTTGGTGTAATGACCTAAGGATTAATAACCCGCTCAGCCTGACATCAATCCAGTGCAAAACACTGGAATCATTAATTCCAGGTATTATTTATAAAGAATCAGAGAAAATAAATGCAATTTATTACTTTTTTTCATGACTCATTGTATGCCAATCAGGATGGAACTACGGAAAATATATTTTATTTCAAGAAAGCTATCTTGATATTTTTTCAGGTTTTAAATTTTCCTGGGAAAAAATCTATACTACTTATGTAATACTTATGAACTTTGGTAGCACTTCTGGCACTAAACAAAATTGTGATTAAGAAATTAAAATTCTCTAAAGTCATCACTGTAATGATTGAATAGATTAAAAACTAAGCAATTGACATTCTCAGAAACCCTTATAAGCAGAGACTCATCAAGAGGATGTCACTCAGCTCTTCAGGGTCACTCCTGGGCTCTGTGCTGGGTTAGTTTTTCGTTATTATTTTCTTTCAGGATTCAGCCCATGTCTGCAAGCATGCTAATATTTTGATAGTATATTTTTATGGAAGCACTGAAAACACATACAGCTAATGTATGAGGTCAGGATGGAGCTTCTATTGCTCAGGACATACTAAAATCAAGTCCACAGACAAATATCCTCAGATTTGCTTCACTGAAGTTTGTTAGACCACCTCTTAATAGTGTTATCCAAATCATGGATTAGGGCAAAGCCAAAGAACATATGTTTGTCACATCCCGTTTGGATGATACCAACACAGACACAAACAGAACAAGCAGATTTTTGGCACAAAATGAAAGACATTTTCATTAATCTCACAGTTGTTAAAGAACATGTCAGTTATCACTTGGACTGAGTAATTTAGTTCCATATTTTGCCCATTAAAGTGTCTTTAATAACCTTTGCAAAACGCAATTTTGAAGACAATCTTTAAATTTGTAAGATCTGCTTTTCAACAGAACATAGAGCAATGACTTGATTCACTGCAGTTCAAACAACAAGCTTATTTTTTTCATTTGCAGGAAGTAAGATTTTTCTACCTGCTTTATTTTAAAGCTTTTTGGGATATAAAAGCTTTCTGCTCAGTCATTAGCTGCAAATGGCAGAATGAAGCAGTACCCTACAGCATTTCCAGATGAAGTAGTCTGTTTATACAGAAAGCACAAGAGCTATAATTACTACATGATCACATTTGTATATCAAGGTCAGATTTCTGTGATTCACGCTATTGTTTGGACATAAAGGGAGTTGATTTTCAGCATGGTGGTGCACAACCACTATTGTTGTTATATCAGTGACTGCAGAAACAATATTAACTTTTGCTTGTTTGAGTTTTTCTAGTTAGGCTAACTCCAGTTCAGGCACATGAGAAAATTGGCTAGTTAGTATTTGCCCTAAAATAGTCATTAGACATGAAAAATATGGATTTATGTTACTGGTACTCAGGTCATATATTCTATTATGAAAGAAAAAAAAAGTCCTTTAAAACAAACAGCAAGCTAAAATAGGTCATTAAATGACTTATGCATGAAATCACATAGAGTTTAAGGAATATCAAATGCAGGTAATTAAAGAGTATAAAAAATATTTCCTGATATTTTCCTCTCCTCTGCAAAATCCCTGCATAAATTTTTTCTTGATTATTACCCAATATATTGGCAATTTTTATATTCTCTTCCTGAGAATCCATTGGCTTTCCACAAAATTTATCCACTTCTAAAACCTTAAAAATATAGGGATTCAACTCATTATACTTATTAGTGAAGCATTAGGATTAGTCAAGCACTTAGATTGTACTAATTAATTCAATATAATTGTATGTATGTATAATTAGGCACAAGAATAAATGCTTTCCACATCTAAGGACTAATAGAATCTGCTATTGTATTATTGTATTGTGTCGAGTTGTCACCCAGCTGCCATTAATGTCACCCTGTTCTCAGTTAGGCCCTCTCCTTACTTAAGCCCCAGCTAGATTTTCTCTTTTCAGGTGTAGGTGTCCCTGGGTGAAAGGCAATCATATTTCTCCAGTTTTCATTGTTCACTATATGTTCTGGGCTTTTATATTTCGTATTCACTCCCTGCTCCCACTCACATACTGTCATATGTAAGGATTTTCCATAAATCTGGTAATGTTATCTCCACATTTCCAAGGACAGTTGGGAAGCATTGGTTTTGGTTTTTTTGGGGAGGTGAGAAGCAGAGTCAAAATGCCATCTTGACACAGACCAAATTCTACTACTGTCATTGGGTCAAGAGTTTCAGAAAAGCTGTATTTAGCCTCAAAAGACTCTTTACCCAGACAAATCACTCCAATGTGTGTAAGACTTGAGGAATTTGCCATCTGAATGATGCCCTAATAAATTGCAAGGTCACTGAGTCAGTGTTGAACTCACATAAGCACTTTCATCACTAGGCCACCATTTCTCTCTCTAGGAGAGCCATATGTTTCCTTCTCAGTGTTGTTTCTCATCAGTCAATGATGAGAACTTCAACCAACTTGATTTCTTTATAAATATTTCTCTGGATTTCTTTGATATTTAATTTATTTGCTGATTGCTGTTGTACCAAGAGGCCTAAAAATGAGTAGGAGACCTAGAAAGGGTCATAATAATTCTAAACCACTGAGATCTAACCAAAAATGCTCATAAAGCTGCTTATAGCAAATGAGCAATTAAATAATATTCAGTAGCTTATTATAGCAGGCATAAAGAGATTCTGTGACTTTTTAGTCTCATGAAAAATAAACTGCCATCCATTTAAAATGTAGTCCAATGTCAATCACAGTTACTTGTAAACTTAGGTCAGCATCCTATTTAGAAAGTAATAAGCCATTACATATTCTTTATTTCTTGCTTTGATTTGAGTAACATAAACCTATGATGATGATTTTTTTTGCCTAAGGAGACGAATAATATAATTAAAAGGAAGAGGTGTGCTGTAAAATTAAACAACCAGCAGACATGTCATCATGGGTTGAGTCACATGCAGGGTTGCCAGTGGCCATGGGTTTGTTGTAAGATGGTGGTACTCAGATGTCTGCCAGGAGAGGCCTTTCCCAACCCACAAAAACACAGTGCAGTGCCAGGGCTGCCTTCTAACAACTTTTTCCTGCATGTAACACAATATTCAAGCATAATTTTCTTGGTTTAAGGCAGATATTGCTCCTTTTGCAAACTGGCCTTCAAATCAAAGCACACACCACCTCCTCATGAGCAGACCCTGTAACCATTTCTCCTCTTGTGCTGCCAAGTTGGTGGCATACCTGGTAAAATCTCACATCCTTTCCAGCCAGCATGTAAAAATCTGAAATCTGCTGGTAAAAAAGACGTCTAACCCTCTTAATAATAAAAGAGCTCTTGACAACATCACTTGAACGTATCCTAAAGGCTCAGAAACAGAAGGGAAAAGAGAGATGCTAACATCCCATCCAAAAACTTGCATGTCGCAATTTTTAATTGAATCTCACACGTCTTGGAGACAGGGATTATTCTATGCTATTTTTAATGTTAAGGGTTGGAAAACCTCCAGA
Source organism: Eulacestoma nigropectus (assembly GCA_013397775.1). Classification (NCBI taxonomy): domain Eukaryota; kingdom Metazoa; phylum Chordata; class Aves; order Passeriformes; genus Eulacestoma; species Eulacestoma nigropectus. Next base: position 1,703,888 of record VZTE01005484.1, on the reverse strand, counting down.
CCCACATGACATAGCTGGAAACACAAAACAAACAGGACAAACCCCATAAACAAACTACAGCAGTCTCTGGGGAAATAGGTCAACAGGCATAACAAGGCTTCTCTTAGACAGAAGGTTACAAAAAAAAAAAAGACTCATAGAGAAGGATTCATGTTTTTCCTCATGGAATCAAGGAATCAAGTGATGTGCTCAAATGAAAATGGGCAGACTGGTTAATCAAAGGGTGTAATCTGGGGATGGCCTCTTTCCCACTCTCCTGCTGCCTGGGCTGCTGGGTTTGACTCTGATCTCATCCTTATGGGTCCTTGTCACCCCTCCCTTTTGCCAGCTCAGGCAGTCCACATCTCTCTGTCTCATGGGGGTTGTCCCAGCCTCCCTGCTTTACTGTCTCATGGCAATGGCTTCTGTATAGTATTCTCCTTCCCAGTACCTGTATCTGGCCTCAAGCCCCTGCCAATCGTTTGCCAATCTTGTCCCTTTGGACCAACCTGAAGATCAGCCCAGAACGTCCCAAAGTGAAAGGTATGTGCCAGCCCTACTCACTTGCTCAGGGCTCTGCAGTATCTCTAGCACCTTCCTTTCCCACAGCAACGCAAGTCTTAAACTGGAAAGAGTACGCAATATAATGGCAGAAAAACCTGAAAAACGGTGAGACTACTTGTCCATATCTTGCTCTGACTGTCTCCCCACCCTTTCCTACACGCAGAATTACTGCCCGTCAGAACACTTCTTGCTCCCAGTCTCTTTATCCTTCAGATCTTATCGCCATCTTCCAAAGATCAGTCTGGTGCATACACCTGACACTGAAGTTTTCAGCCTGAATGGTTAGACTGAATTTATATCAGAAAACAGGATCTTCTGAAGTGTCAGACAACTTGGACAGGCGATGTTACCAGCACTGTAATCAGTGCAGCTGACTGAGTAGCTGCCACATTGAATTAGACGGAGTTTTCCCAGCCAGCTAAATGAAGCTCTCCTCTAGCAAATTTTAACAAGGTGTTCTTTTTCAGGGAGTTTCTAATGGATCTGTTTACCACAATGAAACTCACAATATCAAACGCAGCAATCAAAAAATGTATGATAAATTGCCATCACTGCAGAATTAACACATATTTATTCAAACTGGCTGTTTAAATAAGTAACTTTGTCAGTCCCATAGCTTTGGTCAGTTTTTTGACTTACCTCATCTTTTCTCCTTATCTAGGTAGGTTTCTGGTTGTGACAGATGAGACATGAGATCTTCAGCATCTAGGCTTTCAAGTTTTTCTTCAAGAGATTCACTATGGAATCGGTAAGAAAGACAAAATACATAAATATAAATAACTAGTTTAAAGAGTAAAAAGCAGACCAGATATTTTATCAGTTCTAATACCTGCCAATGGGTTTTTTTTCTGCTTAATGCCACTTCAGACTTTACTACAGTGGGTGTTCCTCAGAAAAAGTCTAACCTATTGATCCTTTCAAGGATCAAAAATTCCAATAAATCAGTAAATCCTTACAAAGAATAGACCACCTGAGCAAGTATTGGAACAAACACTAACATTTATTACATAGTTTGCTTTGCTTTCATAGATTTCAAAGCTGGGTGAGGGGGGCAGGGTCTACATAGGACATTGTAACTCCTTTCAACTTATCTAGATCTGGTAACTGGTGTTGTTTTAACTTTGAAAACAACAAATCTCTGAGATCAGCCTGAAAAATCTATGGCGTGATTTGTGCAGGGGCTTGAAAAGAGGAGGGATTCTCTTTATTTGCAGGATGTAAAGTGCTGAATAGCACACAGTTGTCTAAATATGCTTTTGTTTATTCAGTCTCTGGATGGTGAGTTCTCTTGTTTTAAAGTTTTCGCTCTCTTTCACTGAACCACCAAAAGCTACATTTGGATTGCTTGACTTGAATCTCCTACAACAACAATACTGATGGTTAAGGCTGAAGTTTTCTTTGTACTGGGTGCACTGGCTGGAGCTACCCTGGCACAGGTCACTGCTCCCTGTGTGACCACGCAGCAGTGTGGGACTTTCATCTTTTCTTCCTCCCTGGGGGAATCTGTTGACCATATTGCACTTCAGACCAGCCAAGAAGGTGAATCACTGCTGCTGATCTCCTCAAAACTGAATAAATCCTCCTTTGGTGCATTTGCTTTGTCACATGGCTACACATATTTTTCCTTTTTAAGTCCACACAGTCTAAAATAAGCAAGAGTTAAGAAGTCACAAACAATCGTATTTTAAAAAAATATGAAGCTATTAAGCTGGACATTCCTATTTGATTTTTAAATGGCACTTACATTTTTATGTCCTACTGCTCCTCTATTTACTTGAAAGAATAAAATAAAACACAACCACCAATAAGAAAATAAGTAGTGCTAACATCCCTGAAATTAATGAAACCAAATTTCCTACAGATCTGTGTCTTGACTGAAGCTCCTGAGGAGGTGCAAACCACCACTGAAACTTTTCCCATGACTGGGACACTCAGGGGATCTTTCTCCCACACTGATTATCTTGACAAAGAACAAGGTGACAGTGAGCCTTTCCTATTCATAAGGGCAAGAAACATATTTTTCCTCTGCTCGTTTTTATTTTCCCACAAAACTTTTAAGAACTGAAGATTTTTGACATATTTCTTGCCGCCCTTTCAAATTTTCTGGGATCAGCATTGCTTTAAAAAAAGTCCTTACAGGCAGAACAGATGAGCAGATGGTCACCCTCTACAGTAGTCAATGGAGTGCCAGTTAACTTAGGAAGCTGCAAGCTCAAATTCAGTGCTTAAAAGTAGAAGCAAATGAGTAATCAGCAAAGAGAGCTGCTGTGATGGACCTCTAGACTGAAATTCTGCACTTTTTAATTTCATTTAGCACCATGTGAACACTGGCCCAATAGAAATTTGGTTCACACAACAAGACTAGTTTTCAAAAGATTCCATATGGTTATCTGTCGTCCTGGGTTTTAACAAGACCCCACAACATCAACATTCAAACATCTACATTAAAAAATCTGCAAACCATAATTTTAAACATGAGTAATTTTGCTTGAGCATAAAGGAGATATGCATAAAATTATTTCAGATTTTATGTATTATTAAAAATACTGATTTCCTTAATAAAACAAAAAAATGTACAAACAAAATACAGACAAAATAAAACCCAAAGGCATCACTCCTGAATTGAAAATTTCTTACGCTACTTTCAAGTCTAGAGTCTGGCCAAGTCATGCATCCTTGAAAATAGTAGCTTATATAAGGGAAACACAGGTGTACTAGTAAGTTCAGTAGTTGCAAGGACCTTTTTATAACATCCAACATCTGCAGATTTATTTCCAGCCTTTCTCTAATGAGATGCTATTTAGGAAACTGAGAAATAAAGTATGCTCATTCAACAGTACAAGCCAGCATTTAAACTTCCATACACATTCATGTCTGCAAACTGTGTCTTAGCAAATCTTGTGTAAAGCCACAAATTATTTCTGTTTATTATCAAGGGTTTTATATCATGTCCCCCTTTTTCCACAAGGTAATGCTAATAAAACCATAATATAGAGGGAGAAGCCCCTCATAAACCCAGATCTTTCTGATTTATATGTTCACAGCATTAACAACTACTAGAAAGAAACTCTTTCATTCACCTGCCAAACCTTTTTGTCTGTCCAAAAAAATGCTGACAAAATTGTTTGGCCTGAGAGTCCTTCTCATCCCTCAGCTATTTTTTGAAACTCTTACAATAAAATGTATATTAAAAATACTTAGCTCTGATATAGCAGTATTCAGCTGAAAAAGCCCAGTATGCTTTCACCTAGAAAAATAAATGTAATTGTCTGGATTCCACAGATAGAGGAACGCACACAGAGATCAGTTGCCATGTCAGAGCCATGAGTGGCAGCTCAAGGACATGATCCCTGGTCTATAGAGCCTTTATTTAGTTCTCAAACTGCTTCATAGGTTCATTCTGGTCTGAACCTTCACTTTCACTGCAGGCAACACACTGCATGCTGCCATCAGCATAGATTTAGCAGCTTGGGTAGAACCAGAGATGTGCCTGGTAATGACACAGCCATATCGTTTCCAGAGGGAAAGAGAAAATATTGAAATGTTTGCAATGTGGGTTGAGGCTTTATTTCATTCTCTTTTTATTTTGGATAGCCTGCTACGCCAGCTGCCCTGCAACATGTTCATTTCTGCAGTATCACACTCTGATTTTAGTCATTGCTATTCCTCATATTAAAAAAAACCAAACAAACAAACAAAAAACCAACATTCAGCTACTATGATTCCTGCTTTGGAAGGACTCATATTTCTCTTTTTTCAGTCAGAGTATCCCTTCATGACATATTGGCTTCATCTTGTCTTTTGCAATCCCACTAGCACGGCCTGCTCTCATGCCAGTGTGTCTGCAGTGCCCTTCCCAACAATCCTTCAAGGATTTGCTTAGTGTCAGGAATGCAATAATAACCATGCACAGGTTTCCCTGCACTGTTCCTCAGCCTCACCAATGCAGTGATGGTGGGTACTGCTGGAACGCCACCTCCCTCAGGGTTGGCAGTTCTTGCTTGACCATATCTGTGAGTAACGAGCAGGCTCATATTTTCACTTGGGCAAGGTTTAAATTTGCAAGTGGCTCCACTGAAAGTTTTGTTATCCATCAGCACTCATAAGAGTTTGATATCTTTGGACTGTCCAAAAACCAGTCCTTATAGAAGAATATACTTCTATATATACTTGCTATGCTTTTATATTCTGTAGATGTTGTAAGAGCTGTATTTGAATCTGTTGTCTCCTGACACATGTAATCATAGAATCATAAAATATCCTGAGTTGGAAGGGACCCACAATGTCACTGAGTCCAATCCCAGGCCCTGCATAGGACCATCCCCAAGAATAACATCATGTGCCTGAGAGCATTGTCCAAATGCTTCTTGAGCTCTGTCAGGCTTGGTGCTGTGACCATTTCCCTGGGGAGCCTGTTCTAGTGTCCAACCACCCTCTCGGGGAAAAACCTTTTCCTAATATCCAACCTAAACATCTCCTGACACAGCTTCAGGCCATTCCCTTGGGTCAGGTCTCTGGGCACCAGAAAGAAGAGATCAGTGTCTGCCCCTCCTTCCCCTCATGAGGATGTTGAAGACCACATAGAGGTTTCCCTCAGTCTCCTCCTCCTCAGGCTGAACAATCCAAGTGACCTCAGCCACTCCTTGTATGGCTTCCCCTCCAGACCCTTAATATGCATTATTACACTCCCTATGAACTGAAGTAAGGTTTCTTAAATGAGTATCTCTAACAAAAAGCCTCTGTGAAATAGAAATACCAAATTCAGTACATCTGTAACAAGAAAAAGAGCACCTCTGTCCTGAGCCTGCTGCCTCTTGCTGCAGGTGAGCATTTTGCTGTTTTCTCTTTGGAGAATGCAAAGGTTGCAGGGGAACAGCCCATTGCTTGTTGTTGTTACTGGGAGCCTGGAATGCCATTACGTGTTTGTCTGCTTGACTCTTGGTCTTGCATGACAAAACCAAAAAACAAAGGCAAAACCGAATTAGCAGATTAGTCAGCTTAATCTTGTGTAACTCAATGCTGCACTTCATTTTCAGTGCTGTTATTTTCAGCTGTCCTTTGAGATGGTTGTTTGAGCTTACTTATCATTCAGCCAAGCTACTCTACCAGGATATTCAAGTAAATAAGACGCAAAATATATAATTCAGCAAAATATTTCTGATGTTTTGATTTAATCTTTTTTCATTTTGTCCACATAGCGTTAAAAGCACAAGATCTTAATGCTACTAAAATGTCATTTATAATGAGAACACAATGGGCTCTCTTTTTGATACCATTTTAATATTGAAAGAATGCAAAAAGAACCTTCTGTTTAAGCCACTATTGTAAGTGCTAAAAGGTTTTTTAAATAACACTGTAGTTTCTGAGATAGTTGCTATCTCCTTTTAAATACCAGATGAAGACAAATGCTGGGATATGCCAACATTAAAATTGAAATCAGCTGATTCTTGCATTCAAAACAGTCACAGCAGCAACACAAATTGTTGACACAGCTCATGTAGTTCATAAGCCACACTGGTAGATACTGTCCCTTAAAAACCACAGAATTGCAATCAGCATGTTTGCTGGACCTGGATTTTGGTTTTCCTCATGTTCAACAGTGTGACATAGACAAGAAGTTTTCTTTTACTGGAAAGTTACTTGACTATTCTGTCCCAATAACACAATCATTTCAAAGGTTTGTTTGCAAATGTCAAAGCCAACAGCCTTCTTTCTCAAGCAGAAACACTCTGCAGTTTACCATGTAAGCTCCCTTCAAGCAAATTAGCACCAGTCACAATGTGTGATGTAGGCTTCAACGTTTAAAATAGACTTAGCCTTTTCCTGTGAGTACATCACGCACTTATGTGATATTAAATGTGTAAACATGCTGCAGGTTAAAATACGTAGTTCTTACATTTTGTACAAGGCTCAGTCAGCCGTCGGGACTGTCCTCTGAGAGGACACAGCTCCTGGAGGTGAAACGCCTCCTGACTAAACATTTCCCGCTGAAGTACAAAGTGATGATGTTACTTGTCCTTACATAAATGGGGTGGTTTTGTTTTGCAAAACAAAACTATGAGAGTTACATTAACAAAAAAACTTTACCAAGTTTTTGCACGTGAGATATTCCACAACCAAAAGCATAACTCATCTTGCTGAGATTCTTGTTGAAGTTTCTTTTATCCTCTAAGCCCAGCATCCAATTCAAATGAGAAGAGCTGATGTTCAGAAATATTTGTGGATATTCTAGTACTTATGGCCATAAATTTAAATAAGTCTTTCCCATTAATTTTGTCAGAAGTTATCTGAAAATAAAACTATAAAAATGTAGCACCAGCAATTTACCATATAGACGTTTTCCTGGGGAATCTCAAATCAGCTTTATCAGTTATCAAATGCCATGGCTGTCTTATGTCATACAGTGATCTCATGAAGTGAGTTAGGATCAGGAGGAGGATGGGATGTACTGCTGACTGCTGTGTTTAGCTGAAATGGATGAATCTAACACCAAACCACAACTGTATTCAGGATAGCAGTATGGTAGAGAACATAGCCTAAGGATATTCTTCTGATGAAGTTTAACACACCACTGCTTCTGTTGCTATTTACTGCTGAGCTGGTGACACTCTCCACGTTTGTGAAGATGCTAAGGAGCATAAAAAGAACAACTACATAGCTTACTAAGAAAAGCATGTGTATTTCAATGATTTGATGTTTCAATTAAACACTTTTGTCTATTATATCATAAAATCACCACTTTTATCAGCAGTAATAGCCAAGATGAGAACCTTGAAAGTCAAAAAATGAGTGTAGCTGTAAACCTGTATTTGCAAAAAGGCATCATCATGTTCATACTTGAGAATCAAAAAACCCTAAATTTGACATGTGAGATCCTAGCATGACTACACCTGTACTAATCAAAAGGATTCATCTGTACAGCAGCAATGTGCACAGTGATTTCCTTCTCTAGCTAACAACTCACTTCACTGCCACACAGACAGGTTGCAAATGGCCCTGGAGGCAGCTTGTGTGAGCATGCTTGACAACACATTTGGTGCACAGCCAGGTACTTGGGTCAAGCTTGTTTCTAAAAACCAAGCAGCAACCACACCTGAGTTTGCATCTGTGAGTTTGCTTCCTATGCAGCAGGGAAACATGACCTCAGGGTGGTCCTGGGGCTGCTCTCTACAGGCAGCATAATCATATCCCACAGGAGATCCACAACCAGCTTCAGCCTACATGAGGCGTTGATTCCCTGAAGAGCTGACTTTGCATGACTAAAGCTAGACAGCCACAAACACAGCAGGGCCACAAGCTCATCTATCTGGCTCCTTATCTATAGTCGAAAGATAATCTTGCTGTTCTCTACCTCACTGCTGTGTGGTTTCAACAGTTAATTGCATTGGTGATGTGAAGAGCTGTGCAAGTGCCATGTAGCTCTTCACCTCTGGCACATACTGGTCATGCTGCAAAGTTCACAATGGTGACAACATCATCATCTGTTCACTCCTGCTCAGCTCCTGTGAGTGAACTGATGACCTCAATCTAAATATAAGCTGTCTAGGATACTATAAAATGAAAAATACTTTCATTGCTATTCAGTTTGTTGCACAACACCTGTGTTGGTAGTTTGTGCTGTCATTGCTATGTTACTTGGCCTCTCCCTAAGCATGGTGACTATCACCAGTATCGCAGAATTATTGTCAATTTACTGTAATTAACTCTTCTGTTGGCAATCACAATAAAAGCCAGGGAATCAAACGGATTTGTAGACTGAATCACTGGGTGGGATAGCATGACAGAACAACTTCCTTGATGGCAATGCATCAGCAGTAAGGAGTGTGCTTTCCAGTGCTGCTTGCCTGATCCTCACTGGCACTAGCTTGTCCAGGAGGGACACAGAGATATGTTTCATTTCAGAATACCAAGAGGAATGAGATAAGCATAACTTCACTGGCAAACCTTCGATGAGAAAAAGGCCATGGCACAGCCTCCCCCAGGATCTAGCACAGACTAAGACAGCGTTAGAGCAGACGCTGTGAAATATAACTTTCACACTCTGATGATTATTCTTTGACATTTGTGAAGTGAAACAGTGATTTCAGTTAGTGACAATTTATAGAGAGGTGCATCTTACAAATTTAGAATTGAATCTCAGATACTGATCTCAATTCAAAACAGGAAACATGGTTAAATCTGAAATTCCCTAAATGCTATTTGAAATACTTACATAATTTGACTGGTTTAAACCTAAGCACATTTTTAATGGCAGCTTGTATAATTTATTTTTTATTACCATCACATTAATTATCTAATCTCGCTTCCAGTGAGTTTAAGTGAAAATAACCCAAGCCTAAAGAGGTCATGCCTATAGGGCTATTTTCTCTACTAACATTTGAATAGGGGAAGGGGAAATGCTGCTTCTAAGCAGCAAAACAGAGCACTGTATTCTCTTCGGCAGAGTAAACAATTTCAGAACTGTCAAAAACAGACCAAAAGGCAATTATGACCTTCCTTTTTCATTTTTAGGCCTTGTGCCATTCTCTTTATTTACCAGTACTCTTCTGCATTCATTTTATCTTTTATATATTTAATATGTCTTTTTAAAAGACAACTTTTTTCCTGATGAGGAAGCACAGAGGCTCAGGTGCAGTTACTCTCTGCTCTGCCTTCACTCCTGTCACTCTTCACTGCTAGTTTCCCTGGCCTGTCTACTCCCTTTCTTAGTTGAACATACTCTTCAATTCTGTAGTTTTAATTTTCACAAAATAGTATTAAAAAAAAATATGTCTTTAGCAGTATGTTCAGCTTCTGTCTGCACTCCATATGGTAGGATTTCTTTGGGATAGCAGATGAGGTTATTTTACAATCCAGAGATTAATGGTCAAGCTCAATAACTTCAGCCTGAAGAGGAACAATTCAACCCTAACAGAGAGAGTACCCAATTAATTAAACCAGTTTGTCCATCAGTGTGATGGATTTATCCTCACTTGAAATCTGCCAGCGAGAGATCAGGACTCTTCCTAACATGAACACTGTGGCTGACCTGCAGACCACAGGTCTGGCCCAGGAACAGCTGTGTGACAGCCCATGATTGATGTTCTGCAGGAAATTACAGGGGATGACCACAGAGACCCTGTTTGGCCCTCAGGCCATATTCCTCACCCATCCAGTTTCCAAGCAGGCTAGGCATGCTGAAACAGCGCTTTTGGATGCTGCCAACAGCTCTGGGGCCCAAGCCCCCAGCCAGTTCTTCACTCTCCTTTCCATACTGCTTTTGATGCCACCAGCCATTTTTAGCTTCTTAGTCTCTCTTTCTCCTCCACTGCTCTTATGAACATGATCCTCAATTGATTTTCTTCCTACCCCTCCCATCGCTTCTTCGGGGCTTCATTTTTTTTCCGCCCAAATCCATTTTTCAGTGCAACTCCCACACAGTTCTTTTCTTGGCTTCCTCCTCCTCTTGCCTACTCTACCTTTCAGAGTCTCATGACGTTTAGCAATCATCTGTATGAGCTCAGAGCCTTTGTGCCAGAAAGCTGGATCACGTGAAGCAGCAGCAGCAGCAGCAATCACAGGGCCATATGGAGGGCTTCTACTAAGGAAATGAAATCAAAGAAACATGTTCAGGCAGGACCATTGCTCAGGAGTATTGGTCATATTTTTGCTGACAGAACTGCATACAAATAATTTTTTATGGGTATACTCAAATCAAGCATCTCCTTTTTATTCTTACTCAGGCATTGCAGTTTTTAGTTGATACTGTCAACTATTTTTGAGTTGCACAGGCATTTTATTAGAACTACATATAAAAAAATTACAAGCCTAATCGTGTTGTAATGCAGTAGGTATTTATAGAGAGACCATAAAATCTTTCAAAATAGATACAGCCATGTAATATTGCTCATTTTCAATTGTTCAGATTTGAGAATATTTACCATTCCTGAACGGCCCAGCTTCTGTGGAGAGAATCCCAGATACAAGGAGGAGGAAATCACTCAGTATGACTACATAAATCACACTGATGCAGCAGATGACCACAATTACTTGAGCCTCCTGAGACTTACCCTTCTTTAGAAAGGAACATATGGGTGCCCAAACCTAAGCTTAAAAAAAAAAAAAAAATCATTAGAGCTGTCTGTCAGTTCCCTGAGTTACATGATGCAATAATGGATAAAGGGTGTGTTAGCTATTCAGAAATACTGCTTGTGAGAGGACACAGGGCTGTAAACCCGCAGCTCACGTCTCGGGCCAGCGCTGCTGCTGGGACACCGCGCTGGGCTGTGCGACCCGGCTGTGGCAGCACTCAGAGAGCTCTGCTCTGGAAAGGCTCAGGAACAGAGACAGTAAGGCAAAATCAGCAATAGCAGCTTCAAGGGCTTCTCTGAATCATAGCAGGACTTCTTAAAAATTAACTAAGTCTAAGGAGCTTAAAAACCTATGCAGCCAGACTGCCGAGAGGGATGGCTCCCTCAGCGCTGGCTGCACGAATCCTCGGCTCTACATCATCGGCGGATGGGGCTCCGACCGGCTGTGACGGACTTAGGAAGGGAAAAAAACAGCAAGAGAACCTCTGACTAGCCCTGAGGGTTCCCTGGACCAGGCGCGGAGCCGCAACCCGGGGCGGGCAGGGTCCCTCCCCGCTGCCAGACAGCACGGGAAGCTCATTCGCCCGCTTAGGGACACTGCTGCGGCCCAGCACCCCCCGACCTTATCAGCTTCCACCAAAAAGCCCTTTTTTATGATAACGAACGAGAGGCAGCCTCCCCCCACTCAGAAACCGCGGTGCCGGGGGAGGGGAGCGGCGGCAGCGCATGCGCGGAGCCGCTTCCTCGTTGTCGCGCGTAGCGGCGGCGGGCGGCGCGTGCCCGTCAGCCGTGCCCGTCAGCGCGGCCCCGCC
>VZTE01005484.1:1681638-1691982 GCA_013397775.1 Eulacestoma nigropectus | reverse complement strand
CCGTTTTCTTATTTTTTCCCCCCACCTTCCTCATCGAAACTCGGCTTCCCCTCTCGCCGGATCTGTGTGCCCGGCTTCTCCTGGGCTTTACCGGTGGGGCAGGATCATGCCGGACCAGATCACCGTGTCGGAGTTCATCGCCGAGACCACAGAGGATTACAACTCCCCGACCACCTCCAGCTTCACCACCCGCTTGCAGAACTGCAGGAACACGGTCACGCTGCTGGAAGAGGTAAATCGTCCACACCCCACACCCTATCCCCTGTTTTTTATCCTTTTTCTCTTTTTTTGGTTCCTTTTTTTTTCTTCTTTTTTTCTGTATGCCTTTGAGAGAGCATCAGGGACGGGGCAGCACCACCCGCCCAAATCCACGGGAGCCAGAGGCGTTGGTATGCATGTAATCTGGTCTTTTAATTGTGGGACTTTGCCCTTGTGTTGAGCTAGTTACAGAAAGCTTTCCTGCTCTGGCGTCTCAAAAATTAGTGCGTAAAGCAGTTGTCTGAGCTTAAATGTTGCTGTGGTACTTCTTGGTGTTTTCAGTGCTGTCGGTTGTTGCAGTAGAAAAAATGTGTGAATGTTGGGATTTTTAGGAGGAAGATGAAGGGTGAGTTTTGTTTGGGAGCGTTAGTAGAGGTTTTCCCCAGCCACTCGTCACATCAAGTAAGCGCAGAACTCTGCAGAAATCTGCCAAGGGAGACTTGGTTTAAGAAATGAGGTAAGGATGAAGGGATGAATGTGGAGTGAGGGAAATAATATGAAAACAAAATTGATGGAAGGAGAAGAGCAAAATAATGCAGCAGAAGAGATAATACAGTTTCAGCATCTCAACGTCGAAGCCTCAGTGCTGGGGTTTTTTCATGCTTGTTATGAGCGTCATTTAAATGTTCACCCTGCTCTGCTGTCAAGAAATAGGAGCATGAAAATGGGTAAACTTCCAGAGCTAGTTTCCTAGGGATATGACTCCACTGCTTCCTATTTGAGGTTTCAGAGTGATTTCCAATGGACTAGGTCAGCGGTTATGAGAAAATGTCTTCCAAATGACTTTAAAACAAGACACTGTACAGCTCTTCTCTTGCCCTGTGCTTGCTTGAAGGTACCAGCATAATGATGCTGAAAAAAGATATATTTTTGCTATTGTTGCATAGGTTGCAGTTAGTTGCTGCTTTGGATTATACACTTAGTTCATCAAGTATTTGTCGATTCTTCAGGAGCCAGTGCGTATCTAGGAGATGGATTTAATAGAGGCTTTTAGTTCTGCTGAATGTGTTGGCATGAGCAAAACATTTGGTATGCAGGAAAGAGTATTAATTATTTAATTATGGTGCTTGCCTGATACTCTTGGGTATGGAAAATTTAATTCCATGGGATTCAGATCAGCTAAAGCTGTAATAGAAAAAATGTCTATGTTAAAAATTGTAACAGTGCTATTGTCTGCAGTAACTGACTAGATGGATTGTAAGTTCACATTTAAAATTATGTATTTTATTTTTATTATGTAACCTAGATTAATGTTTGTAACTTTTCCGTAGCTGTAAGTGTTTTGGTTTTTCTTTTCTCTTGTAACTAAGCCACTGATAGATTTGTCAGAAATCAACCTGTTAGGTTAGTGTTTGACAGAATTGCTGCCCCCTGAACTATGTGGAATAGGTACAGCCATTGATACGCTTATTAGCACAGTTGACAGCATGCATAGAGTTAAGTAAAAATATATATTTTGGCATAACTGGTGACTTCTAGGGTAAGAATACAGTGTAATGCTTTCATGGTCTGGGAGATACATCAGTGCAGGCTGAGTGTGATAATGCCCGTCCAAAGAGATACAAAATACTGAAGATAAATACCCAGTGTTCTGCACTATTTGTGTGGACTGTGCATATTTTAAAAGTTTTTATGTCAGATTTGACAGCAATAAATCAGAGGAATAAAGAATAGTGAGTGCTTCTGCTGCTTGTGTTGCTCTTCTCTGAGTTTCTTTTGTTCGTATAACGGTTTTATATGCCCTATTTAAACTGGTTGCAGTTTAAACTGGACTTGTTTTGCATTTTTTTTTATTATCTGTAAATATAAAAAAGCTTTATTTGGTGGGAAACAAGATATAAACAAACTCTACTGTTACGTGTGGAAAAAATCTGCAACTCTTCCAAATTTATAGTTATTAATTTGCATGCAGACAGTCAGGATGTGGCTAGCAAAAGGCTCTTTTGGAGTCTTCGTGTATGCAAGCTACAATTACAGTAAAGACACAGTTTTGCTACTGCTGCTTTCAAGCTCAGTTGGTTTCTGTACACCTGCTTACCTAAGGCAGTGGGTCCTGTGAAACAGGGGATTGAAAGTGAATGGTTGAAGTGGGTGTTCTGTAGCTCCTGCTGCTGTTGTTGGTGTGTCCTGGATGACCAAAGAACTCCTCAAGCAGCTCCTGAACTTCAGTGTTGAGCCTGCTGTGTTAAGGCAAAGGAGATGGTTCCATCCTTGCAGCTGTTTGATTTTTAACTGAATGTTGCACCTGGGTTGGAGCTCTCTCTGAGCTTTTGCAGGCAGTGTCGGGTTCTGTGCTGTTGTGGCGCTGCTGCCTGAAGTATCTTAGATCGTTATTTTACAGCTAATTTAATTCAGCACAACCTGCACCTACCTCAGTGACTATAAGCTAGTTTGTGTATTAACTAATTATTTTCTTTATTCTAAGCGAGGTTGCAAACTGGAACTATTTTCTGAACAGAAATGGAAGGGAAATTAAACAGATTTAACAAAAGTTAGCTCTGTTTCTCAGCCTGTCAGTCCAGTGTGATTCCTACTGTAGCTCAGATCAGTGGTTAGCTCAGAAACACATTTTCATAAAAACGAAATAGTTTTATGTGCATCTGTCTAGTTCCCTGAAGTTAGTACAAAATTGTGAACTTACTGTTCCTTCATCACAACTAACAAGTTTTCTGAAATAATAAGAGTTGATGGACTCGTTTCCTGATTTTCTCACTTGCATGTCCCTCAGTAGGAGGGCACTCTGTTCAGCTGGGTGAATTGCTATCTATTATCTCCTAGTTATGACTCTTTTATTATAATTAAAATCATTTTCAGAGATGATTTCGGATCCAGTTAGATGCAATTTTGGGATGAGTTTCAACTGAAAAATCAGAGCAGACATGTTTACTGATTCTGATGAGTTTGCATTCAATAAGTTTTCAGTGGAAGGCCCAACAAAACAGAAGGCATACCTCACAAAATGAGAACCATGGAAGTGCTCCTCCAAAGGACTTCTCTGTTCTTGACTTATTTAAAAAAAAAGGCAAAACCAAAAACATCCTCCACCCAAACTTTAGTTAAATCTGTTGTAATATTATCAAAGATAGTAGGAAGAACATGCTACTCTGTAGCAGTTAATTGAATCGGAAGGTTTCATGCTACATTGTTTAAACTACTGAAACTTGGGAAGATTTGCAAGATTTTTTCCTTTTAAGAGACCAAGCTTAGATTTTTGTCATCCAGTCACACCAGGTTCAAAAAAAAGACCCTGCCATATTTCTAGCTAGGCTTAGGCATCTTTAACAGTAATTACCAAAAGCTACAAGATTGTTTTATAATATTTTTTTTAAAGCATGAGTGTTATGTAATTGCCTCAAATAAACACACATTTTAAGGTTCATTCTGTTGCTAAAATAGTAGGGTTTTTCTCAAATTCATAGAGGGAGAAACAACCATTATATATATGAGAGAATTTGCAACTATGCTCCTTTCTGTTGATTTCTTCAGCACAATCTTACATTCATGCAAAAAAGATATTTTTAACATATTTCTGCATGCAAGTGGGAGATGTTTTTTTTTATAATGCAACACCTTTCCTCTTTAGAAAGGCTGAGATAGTTGGAATTCTTCAGCTTGTAGAAGAGAAGGCTCTGGGAAGACCTTGGAGCAGCATCCCAGGGCCTAAAGGTGCTTACAAGAGGGTCGGAGAGGGACATTTTACAAGGGCATGAAGTGTCAGGACAAGGTGGAATGGCTTTAAACTGAATTAGATATAGGGAAGAAATTTTTTACTGTGAGAGTAGTGAGACACTGGAACAGTCTGCCCAGAGAAGCTGTTGATGCCCCATCCCTGGAAGTGTTCAAGGCCAGTGTGGGTGGGACCTTGAGCAACCTGGTCTAGTGGAAGGTCTCCCTGCCCATGGTAGGGTGTGGAATGAGATGATCTTTAAGGTCTCTTCCCATCCAAACCATTATATGAATTTATAATGATCATATGAAGAGGGAATTATTGCGTATGTAAATGGGTGGTCAATTACTTTTTTAAAGAAAAAGCCAAAATGATAAATATAGACAGATTACTGATAGTCTCTTGAAAACACAGCCTTTGCTTTGTTCTGACCAGCCATGCTTTCATATCCACAGAAGCTCCATGATTTGTGTTACTCAGATTTTGAAAAGTTGATTTTAATAATTGAGTTAATATTACTTTGTGAGCTAGTTGGAATTTTTAGAGAATGATGACATCTGTTCTGAGAATAAGTAGTGCACATGTGGGATCACCACAAGACTGTCTTGATTATCAATCTGCTGTGTCCCAGCTCCAGCTGAAAGGACATCTTTGCACTCAAGGGATAGCTCAGTTTTCATGACCAGGCAGTTCTGAATCTTTCTCCTAAAGTAGCAGATGTTGTGCAGGACTGTCTAGAGACAGAGGTTAAGCTTAAATATTTAAATTCTCTTTAGTCAGGCTGGTAGATATGAAGGGACAGCTAGAAGCTGATGATAAAATAAAGAATAGCTTCAGTTGTGTCTGATGCTGATTTTGCTGTTTAATGCCTGTTTTACTGTTGTACTTCTGTAATATTTGAACATCTTTAATGATTAGTGGTTATTTTTTCTTTCTTTTTGCTTTTGAATGAGAAGTTGAAAACTCAAAATGTGCTTTCTGACAATTCGATTGGCTGCAGATATGTTTGTGTTTTGCTTTCAGGGTTTTTTTGGGTTTTATTTTGTTGGGTTTTTTTTGTATGTTTTGGTTTTTAATTAAAAAAACAAAACAAAACAAAAACCAAAAACAACAAAAAACCCAAACCAAACAAACAAACAAAAAACCCAAAAAACACTATTCCTGCAATGATTGCTGCTCATTTTGTTTCTCACTATGCTGATCTGCCTGGGCACAGCAGTCTGTCAGTCTAGGCTGGTCCTATAACAGATGTGTGCATATATATCAGTGAAAGAATGACTGTCTGGCTCCTGCTCAGCCTCATACACATTTTGTTGTTCTCAGTGCAAGTCTGGTGTAATCTAACATAGCTTGAAAGGAAAAGATTTCTCATGTTCTTCATCATGTCATAGATACGTCTCTGAAGATTAGAGATGGGAAAGGGGAAAGCATGGGGTTGTCACTTTTTTTATTTTGCCTTTTAAAAAAAAATTCTTTCAAAATGTGTTGTGTTTGAATCATTTTCACAGTCTCCCATATGTAGCTTTCCCTTTGGGCTTCAGTTTATGCATATTTTTCTTATTCTACTGCGAGGAAGGACTTTTGGCGTGAGGGTGAGGGGACAGCATTTTTCCTTCTTATAATTTTGTTGAAACTTGTGTAGCACTGAAACTGCTATAACATCCAATCCTCTGTAGTGATTTTGTACGCTTTTCCACCACCAGATCCTTTTCCAGGGACAAAGTATTCTATCAAGGGAGGCAGGTGAAACCATGCATGAGAACAGGAGCATTTCCATTCTGAATCAACTTTTGTTGGTATTATGCACAGACTTTGTTCATTAGCCTGGACTGTGATAATGAGTAGGATCTATTTTGTGCATGTGTGTATCTCAAGAGAAAGAAATAATAGAAAAATATCACTTAATTTCTCTTGAAGCATCACTTTTATATAATTGCAACAAATAGATTGTAACATCCTATTCTTCGTATTTCCAATTTTTTAAAAATAAATATATTTTTATTTTAGGAGGTGAATTCAAGCAACTCCAGCACCATTAGTCTTAAACCCAGCTTCTTCTAACCTTGTAACCTATTACTTATGACAGTTAGTAACAGTCTTGCATCATAGAGAGCTTTGTACTTCTGAGCTGTTTTTTTTACGTAACAGACCACAAGCAATCTTCAGTTTTTGAAGAAATATGCTTTTGATAGCAAACCATCCTAAAAATAACAGATGAGAAGTTTATTTGTATAGTAAATAAAACACAGGATAATTGTTGTTGCTTTTGCACTGAATGGCAAATTGCAACAATGGGCACGTGAGCATTCTGAAATACAGAGGCCACAGTGAGAGCACATGGGTGACTCACAGTCACAATACTGAAAATGTGATACAGGAGGAGTTGACAGCAGTGTCTTGTATTTACAATAGCTGTGTAGCAAAAATGCAGCTGAGGATGCTTCTATATTTGCATGCTACAGTATTTATTCATTTAGTGTGTAATCAGTTTTACCCATCGTTTGATAGCAGTCAAAGCATTCAGCTGTAATAAGCAGGCAATCTCCTTTTACTTAAATGTGACTGATGTGAGGAAAAATAAGAAACACTCACTGGTAGCTCAAAGTTTCAGTCATGGCAGATGAATTAGCTTTGCCTTTTGAGAATTTGTGTTCATTTTAGGCACATTTTTGAAAGTACTTACTGCATTTGGTAGTTCATATGTTTTTTTGAGAAGTACTGCTTCTTGTTTTGAACTCCCAACAGGCTTCTTTGTGTTTACTCATCAGTTAGGAAGCTGTGAAAGTGCTCTTTGGTGCACTCTGTTCAGTATGCTGTGCAGATAAACCCTGACAGAGTGTGTACCGTGTAGTCATGGGAACTTGGCCCCGATTGAGGGGAGACACTTAAAGTGACATGACTTAAAGTTGGGTTTAATGTTTAGATTTAAGTCCTGTGGAGACACCTTCCATAGCTAAAAAGCGATGAAAAAGTACTTTGAAGAAAACAGAGAGGGGGAAACAACCCACAAAGCCGCGTTTGTATTTCAGCATGGTGTCACTGAAGGACTGCACGTGAATGATTCGGAACAGAATGAGATTGGTTCATTTAATTTCCAGTATTTTTCTTACTACGAAGAGTAAAACTCAATTTTCATAAATATCTTTGTTATTTGTAACAATATGAATGAAGATGGTTGTTAATTTTAAACAGCAGATGTGAAGCAAATTTACAGAGGATAATTGTAAGAAAGATGATAACATCTTATTTTGAATTAAATAGTGCCGTGCAATAAAACCATTAGGCAGAATCAAGCCTAGAATGCTAATTACCAATATTGTTTCAAGTGCAAAGGTAGGCAATATAAGCATGTTCTAAAAAAAGGCTCTCAACCAATAGTATTTTTATATCTCATGGGAAACTTTTCAGAGTCCAGTTAGTAGCATATTTTGCTACTTCTCTTAGAGGCTGTTCTGCCAGGTTTGTTTGATACTGGCCAAGAGGCCTAAAGTTTATTGATGAGTACAGAGAAAACCCCTGAGATAATAGCATGAGTTTCCTTTCCTGAAGGAATGCAACTGGAAGTCCTCTCCCTGCTGAGAAGTGCAACAAACAGTTATTTTATATTTCTAAAGGGAGAGTGTTGATCTGTATTATTTATCTATATCTGTATATAATGGGCTGTAAATATTGCTATCAGTGGGCTAATGCTGAGGTTTTGTATAAGCATTGTGACAAGTGAGATTTTAGACTACAGTGGGCTTGGTTGTGGTGATCATGGAAAACATTTCCTTTAATGCTCCCGTGAAAAAGCAACAAAATGCTGTAAGGATCCCATTTCCCCCTTTACACACATAGATGTGCATGTGGCTGCATGTGGCCTCCTTGTCTTTTTTAGTCAGTGGTGAAAGGAGAGGCCTGAAGTTGTGCTGTTACTATGGTTAAGCTGGAAAGTGTATGCTTTTTCTTTCTTTTAAATAGCCACCTCTATCTTGACCTTCCTTGTTTTATGCTTCTTGTTACATTTCTTAACAGGAGAAATATAAAACTCCTTCTGATGCGGAAATAGAAACTTAAAATGCCAGTAGAGTCTTTTCATGTCTTGGTCTTCTCTTGGTTAAGAACGAAAAATCAAGTATGGTGCTGGAGGTAACTTCCTATAAAACAGTCCATAGGACTGTAAGACCTTGGACATGTTGTGCTCTGGGAGCCTTCTGTCCAGGCTGGTGAGAGTTGGACCAGGTAAGGGATCTGCAGGGTGGGGGGGACATGGACTGGGTTGCCGAGCCCGGAGGGTGGGGAACAATGCAGCAAAGTCCAGCTGGCAGCAGGTTGCAAGTGTCACTGGTGCCTTGCAGGATCAGTTTTGGGACTAGAACTATCTGGTATCTTTTAATTGTGTGGATGATGGGCTTGAGCGTGATCTCAATAGGTTTATTTGGATGATACCAAGTTGCTCAATGCAGCAGTCACCATTCAGTGAGACCTGGAGAAGTGGCCTGACACAGGAGGAGCCTTGTGTGACGCATTGAAGAGAAATGTGAAATCCTGCCCCAGGGATGGGGTTGCCATGTGCAGCAGTACAGGCTGGCTAGAAGACAGTTTTCTAAGGAATAACATTGGACTCAGGTGGATGAGTTGTTGAGTGTGGGTTCACAGTGACAAAGGCCAGCCATGTACTGGGCTGTGTTAGTAAAAGTGCAGCCAGTAGCCATAAAATAGTGATTCTTCTTTGTCAGCAACTGTGAGACCACATCTAAAGTACTATGTTTGGGATTCACCAATACGTGAAAGAAATTTTAGACTGCCACAAGTCCAGGTGAGGATCACCAAGATGATTGAGGGCTTAGAGCACATCACTCAATGAGGGAAAACTGGGCTTCTTCAACCGTAGACAAGAGACTAAGGGAAGGTCATATTGCTTTCTCCAAGTATGTAAGGAATGTAATGGGAGAAAACTGAGAAAGCAGAAATTCTGATTAGTTTTGAGAAGGTTTTGAGGGGGTGTATTTGTGGTTCTTTATTAATATTATTTTGGGGGCTTGTTTGTTTTGAACCATGAGTCTGGTGAACAAGTGCCCAGAGAGAATGTGAAACCTCTTGTCCTCAGAGACATTCAAAACTCCACTTGACTGTAGAAGTAGGCTTCTTAAAATTGTTTGGACTGCATGATTTAATCTTTTAGAACATGACGAGACAGAGTAAAGTGGTTGTTTAGTTTCATGAATGTGTATTTGTGTTTTCAGGTAAAAGTTTACAGTGAGCTTATTCTTGGAAAAACAGCACATTTAAACCTAATAAAACCGGTGTAAGCAAAATTGATAATTTTTTTTTTCCTTCAGTGAGCTTTAATAGAGGAAATGGGATACTACTCACACTTCTGCAAAAGTGTAGTTGAAAAATTTTAGTTTAGGGCTTCGTATAATTTGTAGGAATAGTTTGGGTAGTTACTGAATATTAGACAATTATATAATTCTTTTTAAGTGGTCATTCTGTACTTCTAGAAAGTCAGCTAATTTATTCTGTAAAGTTATGACTATAGTACAGCTTAACTATGTCTCTGCTGGATTAATTTTTATTATTAACTTTTCTTCATAGGAAGATGATTTGCATTTTTAATTCTAAAGCTCCCACCTTGAATTTATTACACTGATTTCCTTTCTTCTTGTAATATATTTTACTTTTCAAGTAAATTATCTTTTGATTTTTTTGATTTTCAAAGCAAGAATTTTGGACTGAAGAGGGAAATACACCCGAAGAAGTGTCCTTAATACAAAACTTAATTTTTTCCATAGCACTTCAGAAAAACTTACTAGGGATGGGGGAGGCAAGAAAGAATAAAATATAGCAGGTTTTGTTTCTTGGAAGAGTTGCGGCTTGTTGTGAAAACACACTAGGATTTAGATATCCTGTTTTGGTTAGGTTTTTAACACTTCATTGCCTAAAATCGTAGAATATGGGGAATTTTTTCCTAATGCCTAATCTAAACCTACTTTATTTCCGTTTGAAACCATTCCCCATTGTCTTATCACTACACGCTCTTGTTAAAAGTCTCTTTCCAGTCTTTTCCAGCTGTTGTAGCCTGCTTTAGGTACTGGAAGGTGCTATGAGGTTTCCCTGGAGCCTTCTCTTCTCCAGGCTGAGCAACCCCAGTGCCCTCAGTTTGCCTTCATAGGAGAGGTGCTGCAGCCCTCTGATCATCTCTGTGACCCTCCTCTGGACTCGCTCCAGCAGGTCCATGCCCCTCTTGTGTTGGGGACCCCAGAGCTGGACACAGCACTCCAGGCAGGGCCTCACCAGAGCAGAGTAGAGGGGGAGAATCACCTCCCTCAACCTGCTGGCCACACTTTTCTTTTTGCAGCCAAGGGTACAATTGGCTTTTTGGTCTGCAATTGCACATTGCTGGCTCACTGGCTCATGTCTGATTTTTTTTTTTTTTT
>VZTE01005484.1:1547751-1681564 GCA_013397775.1 Eulacestoma nigropectus | reverse complement strand
TTTTTTTTTTTTTTTTTGACTACCAGAATCCTCAAGGCTTTCTCGATACTGCTGCTCTCAATCCATTCATCCATCAGTCTTTTGATATAGGTGATTGCCTGGACCCATGTGCAGGACCTTGGACTTGACCCTGTTAAACTGCATGAGGTTCACATGGTCCCACTCCTCCAGCCTGTCCATGTCCCTCTGGATGTTATCCCAACCCTCCAGCGTATCAGCAGCACTGCTCAGCTTGGTGTCATTGGCAAACTTGTGAGAGTTCGCTGAATCCCAGTGTCTATGTCATTAATAAAGATAATGAATGGTACTGGTCCCGGTATGGGCCCCTGAGGGACACAACTCATTACTGATCTCTGGATGTTGAGCCATTGATTCAAACTCTTTGGTTGTGGTCATCAAGCCAATTCTTTGTCCATCAAATAGTTCATCCATCAAATCCATGTCTCTCAGTTGTGATCCGGTTTTAAACCCAGAAGAGCAAAGAAAACTGAGTCTCTGTGCATAAACCGGAAAGAACTTAGAAGGTTCAAACTATTCCCAAAAACGAGATTAAAACCAAACGAGGTTAGATATTGGTGCCAAAAAATTGATGTATTTTATTTAATGGTAAAAAGAGGCAAAGAGAAGGAAAGAGAAAAGAAAGAAAGAAGGAAATAAGAGAAAGAAGCGTATGCATGGGGGGTGAGGGGACAGGGAGAGAGTGACAGGGGTTAGGTGGAAGCATATCACCCATCCAGGGGTCTCAGTGATGTCTCATTGCTCCCCTCCATCTGGTCTTCTGGTGGTGAAGATCCTCTGCTGCCGTGGCCACGTGGCCACGCCGGCACACGCCGAAGAGTACAGAATCCCATGGATTAATATATGCTTTGGACAGGTGGGAACGCCCACGTGTCTCCCTTGCAGGGGCCAGCTTGACACACTGTCCCTTGCAACACTGAGGGTCTGCTGCATCATCTCTGGTGCTCCGGTGCAGGGTCTGGGGACCCCTTTGGGGGGGCCTTTGATGGGCCATGTCACCCCCTTCTGCTGTGGATAAGCTTCCCCCCCCATCCCGGGTGAAGGGTCCCTCTCAGCTGGGCTCCTCTGCACAGTGGAGGATGGGCGGTCACTGCACCCCTCACCAGAGGCTTTTCCAGCACACACCCAAAGCCTCTCTCCCCTCACCCTTTGCTGCGAGGGTCTGTTCGAGCCTGGTAGCTGATAGCCCTGGGGCTGTGGTCCCCACCCTGTAGATGTTAAGCTTATGCTTTGTGAATGTCCCCAGCCTTTATCTTACCTTCATCAGTGAGCTGGTCCAGGGCCTTTCAGAACCCCATTCAGCTTTTGAAATACAGTTTTCAAAGTCCTTCATGAAAATGTTTTAAGGCATAAACTACAATATTTCAGTCTCTGACACTCTCTCATGAGTGGCATGGATGTTTTGTGTGACCATGTCCAAGGCCTTACAGAAGTTAAGGCTGGTGACATAAAAACACTTGACAATAAAGGTACATGAATACGATGCTCATGCACAACAAACCAAACCATTTTAATTACTACTACTACGTGTCAGTGTCAGAGTTGTGAAAGTACCATGCAGTGAAAGTAGTTGAGCTGTTCTGTGCAGTGTGTAGTAAGGAAATGAAGACAACTGTTAGAAAAACGTAATGGTGACGTTAAAACAAACTTAAGATTCTTTTGTTCAGTGGTGACAGAGTGCCTGTTTACAACCTTCAAAAACTGTTTGTTAATTGTCAGTTTATGAAACTGTTGAATTTTAATAAAGTTGAATGATGCCAAGATGAGTGTAACAGAATGTGCAAATTGTGCCAGCCTATGCCACGTTGTAAGTGAGCAGAACCATGATGGTCCATCACTGTGTTCTTAATAATGTAATATACCATGGTGATGGTGTTTGTGGAATCAGTGGGAATGCATGACTGTTAACTAAGAATTTTTAAGGAGGTAGCTTAAATCTAAGATACACTGATATTGTTGGTTGTGTTTTGGCTTTGTATTTTTCTTCCCTCACTGAGTGCCAAAATTATGGGAAAAAATATTAAATGAAGAGTGATGATGCTAAGACAATGCAAGTGGGATATCCTGACTGTGTCTGTTGTCTAATTCAATTTCCTATCCTACAAAAGTATTTATATTATCCATGTTAGTCATTAAGTTGAAACTTATTAAAACAGACAATGAGTTTATAGCAGACAGTAAGTTATAACTAACTTGAAAGAGAAAGTTGAATGAAGTTGCCTTAAATGTTTTGACAAAACTGTTTGTTTTCACTGTAAAACTGGTCTCACACACTACATTTTCCAAACTCTATAAATGATGCTTTGATTTCTTTTGCAAATTTTTCTTCACATGAGGCCTTGCCAAAATTAAGCTTTTATGATTTGATTTGGGAAAAGCTACTTGGGCAAAACAATACAATTTTGAGTCTTTTGTAAGGCAGATGGATATATATATTTTAGTTTTCTAGTATATTGTCATGGCTGCAGCACTTGCAACGGTATCATTTTTAGGGGATGTTTTGTGGTGGATTTGTTTGGTTTTGGGTTTTTTTGTTGCCTCTTTGGTTGGTTGTGGTTTTTCTTCCTCCACCTCTAGCCTCTTTCTGTGAGGGACGAAAGAAGCCTGAAGAGTCCTTGATGTGAAGACCTATTTAAATTATTTTTCACTATTAGGATACTGGCACTGTCTGTACACAGATTTGGAAAAAATGGTGATGTTCCTTAGGCGATGTGATTTAAGCATACAGAGAAGTAAAATCTTTTGGGGTGGGGTCATCTGCAGAAGCCCAAGTACCCAAATATTGTCTGCTCACTAGTACAGTTATAAGGAAAGAGATGCTAGTTGTCTATAAACCTTCCCTTTTAAAAATGTTTATAGTCCTCTGGTGGCAGTTTTGTTGCCAAGCTTTCACAGGAAGTACTTGGAAGGAGACCTTGTTTAAACTGGCAGAGAAAACATGAGAAGAAATACAATTTTTTCTTTGCTGACACTTTGCAGGTTTAATGAAGCTCTTTGCTGCTGACTTAAACCCTCAGATTCACTTCCTGCCCTTCCCTGTCTCCCTATTTCATTTGAAGTGCTCCATATGCTTCCTTGCTTGATTTTTTCCACCATGTCTAGGACAGGTTCTTCAAAAATGTTTTTGTCTGTGGTTAAAACAGCTGTAATGGTGTTGCTTTACTTCAGCAAAGCCTGTTCTATTTGCTGAACTCATGTGTAGTTTAGTACAGTTTCCTGTTTTTCTCATCCTATTTAATTAGGCAACAAGTTGCAGCAAAGCAGCTTCCTTTAAAATGAATCAGTGAATATTATGCATATTGTAAATACAAAAGCAATTCATGTCTCTTTGAATCTTACAAAATCTTGGGTATTTTTCCATAGCTTTAATGTTTGTGTTGAAGGCCAAACCTGATTGCATACAAAGCAATTTTCTCCCTTTCTATGTATTCCTTTTCAATTTGATTTGATTTACTTTTTATTCTTTATTGCTGCCTTTTGATGGTAACAATAAAGAGCTGTCCAGCCTTATTTTTTTCTGTCATAATCTCTGTTGCTTCATGACATATAACTTGTTCCTACAAGTAATGGTGCTGCTTCATTGGGGCCAGATGAGTGTATGCCATTAGATAACTCATCAATAAAATTGACAAGTACTTATTAAAACTGTCTCATTTGTCTTCCAGTGAGCATGGTATAGTGTGATTGTTCTTATAGCAATACAACTGTTTCTTTGAAACACTCTGTGTGTATTCTCTGTAAGAAAAGCAAAGGGAAATGAGGAGTTAATACAATGTAGCTGGTGCAGAGCATAGTTCATATTATAAACCTGGGAAACAATGACAGACTTGGGGATTAGTATGAAATCATTGATTGGTTCATGACACAAACTGTAATGGGAAACTACTGGGTGGAGTGATGACATTTTGCTTGTAGTTATAGTATGCTGAAAGCACATGTACAGTGTGTACAAAGATATCTGGATGGATGCCTCTTCTCTGATAGAGTGATTTTGCCTGTTGTAAACATGCACCTGGACCTTTGTCCATGTGCCAAAAGTTAAATCAGAAGGCTGTGATTTAGACTTACTCAACAGGACGTTTTGGAGTATCTTTCTCTCATCAAGTTGCTATATGACTCTTTAATTTGAAACAAACCTATAATCTTGTGGTAGAGAAAGAAAACTTGAACTTTGTTCATCATAAAGCAGCATTAAGTAGAGCTGGAGCTTGGCCTCAGGCCTTAAAAGTAAGTAGATGCACCTGTAGTGAATGTTATTAGGTGCAAGAAACACCCTACGTGTTTGTGATTCCTGAACGTCAGCAAGTGAAGTGCAGTGCTTGAAGGACTTCCCAGTCATTATGGACTGGACTACCAAACTGCTGAATAATTCCACTATTTGGGGAGTTTATGGTGCTTCTGCTGGAAGAATTTACAAAAGAAGTTAAAACTTGACCACAATTGAGAATTTTTAAACAAAGATTGGACCACTCTCAAAACAGCTCTAGATGAGTTAAATGTATAAAATACTAGGGTTTGATAGTGTGAATTTTTAACTATTGCTTATACATGCTGAAAGTCTTCTTAGTGTTGTTTCCTGTCTGTGAAAAGCAATTGCAGGAAAAAGAAATTGATATCTCTTGGTCAACTGAATGCTAGAGAAGTGGGTTTGTCCCTGTCCAGTTAATGAATTTGTCCGAGGTATTCAAAAAATCATGTAGAGTGTTTTCCACATGACCAGTAATTGGGATTTCTTAATTTCTGAGAACTTGCCTTGAAGTTGAATAGCCTAGCTGAATGAAGAGAATACTGAGGTCTCCTCCTGAAGGCAATTGAATATATTAATTGACCGTAGAAAACTTTACAAAATGCTGGTGTACTGAACGCTTAACCTTAATAGAAGATCTTTAATAGGTTATCTTACTGTTTTTGCCAGGGCGCCAGGTAAATGAATTCATATTGCAAAATTCTGAGGTTATAGTAGACTCTCATAAAATGGCAAAAGAAAACTTAATATTTCTGTTTTCAATGCAGGGTTTGAATAGCATGTAGTTTTAACAGGAAGGAAAAATATGCAAGCCTAGAAGTTTATAATGAAAGTAAACTGAAAATGCTTTAGAAAGCAGTTCATTGAGCACCACTCAGCCTTTTGGGAAAATGGGCTGGGATAAATTAAAATGAAAGTCTGTAGAGACAGATGATCATTTAGGGATGTGTCTTACATGCGGAAACAATTAAGATGTGAATGAAGCCTGCAACTGGGCTTCTGTGTTCTGTACTAACCTTACTTTTTACCCTCTGTGTCAGGTTGTATTCAGACACATCAATACAAAAAATGTACACACACCTCTGGTATAAAACTGAATGGAGCTGCTGCTTTTCTGTGTCTGTGCTGTGGTTTCTTGCCCACTAAGCAAGGCACATGCAGCATGTGCTCTTTCTTCAGCAATACGGGCATTTAGTTGGAATCAAGCAGAGGCATAAAGAATAAGAGTTGACCCAGGCATGTCACTTCTCTCCTGAAACTTAAAGACAGTTGGTAAGTTTAGGGTGGTATAGAATCATAGAATGGTCTGAGTTGGAAGGGACCTTTAAAGGCATCTGGTTCCAAAATCCCACTAGTGAGGAATATCTTCAACTAGTTCATATTCATGAGCTTTGGTTTATTCAACTGCATTGTAGTCTCAACCAGGCTTTCAGTAATCAATGGGTTTGTTTGTCTCGGGCTTTGATTTTGTGGATTAATCTTTAGACCAATTTTGAGCATTCTTAGGAAGCTTTTAAGTGAATTTGAAGAAGCCCTACTTCATACTTTGTGTGCAGTTTTTAAAGCATTTTTTCTTTCTTTTTCTTATTAATAGAATTAAAATGGAATTGAACAATATGTTGCTTGAAGAGATAGTTTGTCTAGAAAAATGAAAATGCATACAGAAGAATAACAGATGTGTTCCTGAAGTGCATATGATATATGAGTGTGATGTGTTGTGCTGCCTTGGATGTTTTCCAAAAAATTGCATAAACATGTGATGAAGTATAATAAAGCCAAAGGTAGATAATGAAAGTTTATGATTGTGTTCCAGGATCTGCTGGGGACCAGGTATAGTTTAGTACTTAATGAGTTGAAGTATCATGTTATTGCTCCAGAATGTTAGAGTCAGAAAACTTTAATTTTGGCTGAGGAAAGAGAAAGTAATGTTTAAAAACTTCAGCAATATTAAACTTGAGCAGTATTTTATAAAGGCATTATATGGTTTCTGCTCAGACTTTGAGCAGAGCATTTGGATGATACTTTCCACCCAGCTTTCCATCCTTCTGTTTTACCTTGTATCTTGTCCCTTCTTGAAGGGCCTAAATTTGACTGATATCAAGTCTGTGTGGATGGCTCTTAAATTCATCAGTGCTTGTAGCAAGATCTCCAGAAGACTTAGATAACAACCTTTTCTATAAAAACTGCTTTTATTTTGCAGAAATAAAGTTATTATTCACAACTTGGTAGATTTTGTTTTTGTGGGTAGTTTGTTCTGAAAGACAGTGTATGTTCCTCTGAATTGTACTGGTTCTATCCTAGTTATCCTGGTACTAATTCTATCCTGTTGTCCATTTTTGTAGCTGCATTAACTTAAAGCTTCTCAGGCTCTCTGACTTATGTGAAAATGACTATGAGAAAAGTGAATGGTCAGGAATTGAAACACACATTGTAGGCTGAGAAGTGTTGTTGAATTGTGTGCTATGGTTGAAACAGTAAATAGTTTCCTTGCTCAAGATATTCTCAAAAATTTTCTAGGTTGTCAAGTTTTTCACCAGAAACTACCGCCACATTGAGTGAAACCACAAGTTCCCCTAAGTCTGTATCCTGCTCTTTAACAATCATTGATTGATAGCCTCTGTCTTGGGGAAAACTTACCATGATACTACTTATTTGCTACTCAGAAATTTTCTGAGCTGAAGATGATAAACTATTAAACATAGAGTTGTCTTGAATATCCCTCTCATTAATTAGAATTTGTTAGCATCTATGAAAACATAATTTTCACATCTTACCTATGTGATGTTTAAGATAAAAACCAGACTTTTTAATTAAACTTGCATCCTTATGATTTAATTTGGCATTTTAATAGTATGAGAAAATAATTAATCATTCGCTGTTTATTTCCACTGTTCCTTACAGATTGTAGACTTCTCTTGCTTTAAATCAGTCACTTCTTTTTGAGCTTGAAGGACATTAGCGTACACATATTTAATCCCACCCCCTTAGGAAGCATTTTCGTAGTTGAAGTCAACCTCATTGCCTTCTAATACCCCTCTTTCATCTTTTCGAGATACAAAGAACAAAATGCAGATGTACTGTGAACTTCTATCTTGGTATAATGATGCCCTTTGTGCTGCTTTTACTCTGTCCTCAGTAGTTTGATATCCTGGTAGCTCCTGAATGTTCAAGGGATGGTTCAAGAAAACTCTTAAAACTACAGCATATATTTTGTCTACCATGGTCATGGGTGATTCAGAGACTCCCATTATATATGTACATTTACAAAAGTGGATTTTTATGTGCATTGCTTTATGCCTTGATATATATTTTTTTCATCATCTCTCTTAATGGGCAGTTAGAATTTGTGAAGTTATGTGACCTCTCCACATATAGCTTTCGTTTTTCTTCCTTGAACATCTTATATCATCAGTGACCTTTGCCAACCACATCCCTTCTAGACAGTGTAGGATGCATTGAGCTGCACAGATGGCAGAACTGATTCCTGGTGCCTTCTCTTGAATGGCAAACTGGACAGTTTATTCCTATTTCCTTTCATTCTAAACAGCTGCTGCTCTGGAAGAACAGCTTCTCCTCATCTCCTGTCAGTTGTTTTTTTTATCAAACACCCTTAGTGTTGAACACTGGTAGATCTTTTTGGAAATTCGCATGGACTGTGTCAAATAGGTTGCTAACAAGCATATTTGTCCACCAAAAAGTGGGTGTAGTATATTAAATGACTTGGATCCTGAGGTATCTCTTTAAAAACTCATGGTTTGGGTTATTTTTGTTCTCTCTCTCCCCACAGTTTGTCAGTTTCTTTGTCAATTTGAGGTATGGGAATGAGAGAGGAGGTTTAGAGCAGAATTAAGATTTTTGCGTTCGATGTGTTTGAAAAATATACTGGTTTGTAGGCATTTAGAAAAATTGTTACTGCAAATCTGCTGCTTTGTGATTTTTGCATTTAATTTGCAGAGTGCTTCTATGATTTCCTGACTTGCGCATGACTTCATCTTTTTGTAGGATGCCTTCTTTTAGTAATCTCCTTTGCAGGCTTTTTTGTCATCATGGTCTCTCTGAAAAGATCTGGTTTTTAAATGACAGCCATTCATTTTCTTAGGTACAAGTACTTAAAACATTGTAATCAAAGACCTGAAGTTGTGAATCAGGGAGAATGGGACAAGATCTCAAACATACCTTGTTGAAAAAATGTAATGTTAAGAATTATATGTGAGTACTAATTTAGTGCAAGTAAGTATTTATAGTGTTTCACCAGGAGACCATCTCACATTAAACATAATTTTAATGTACTTTCAAAGAGTTTGTGTTTTCAAGTAAGCTTAGGTTAATAATGCAAATGTTTGTACATTTCCAGGAAAAAAGACCTTTTAGCCAGCTGATCTTTGCTAAAAACATGTGCAAGACTGGAATGCTCATGGAAGAATTTTAACTTAGAAGTACACTGAAGACATTGGCATCTAAATTTCTTTTTTTTTTTTTATTTGAAGAGGTACTGACACCCACTAGCACGTAGGATTGGTGAACATATTTTCCATGCATTGCCCCTATCCGTTGAAGTGATGTTCAAAATGTCAGGAGACTTCCTTCTTTCTGTGTGGAAAATTAGACAGAGCTTCTGTGGGTCAGCAAACATTAGAATATCCTGGTCTGAAGTTGTCATCTGAGAACTGGGCTGATGCTTACTTAAAAAACATGAATGAGTACTCAAAACTGGGCTAATTAATTTAGTAGCATCAGGGGTAAGGTTCACAGTGTTACAATTTTTTCTCTTGCTTAGTTAAATGAGTTAAATTAAAAATATTTATTCTTTACATCATTATCCATGTGTCTTTACAGAGAAGATTTTGGCCCTTTTTTCTCCCATCCTTACATCAGTGCTTTGCTGTTGTCAGTGCATTGCTGTGGGGCAGAACCTGTGCTGGGCGCTGCTGGAGCTGCATTAACCACAGGAGTACCTGCACAGGAAATGGAAACTTTCTTGCATGTACTGCAAGAGAAGTCATGACACGGTTGTGCAGTTGTGAAAAAAATATCAAAAAGGCATCTGCTTCACAACTGGGATTGCACTGGGAAGGCAAAATGATAAAGTTCTGTGAAAAGAAAAAGGGATGAAAAGGGAGATGAAGTTCTTCAGGCAGGGTGGAGGAATGGTCTTTCATGTTATCTTCAGCATGTGGCTCTCCTCATCTAGTTTCATTTTTTCTTTACAAGATGGCAAAATGTATCATTAGATTTAACTGGGAATTTGTTTGAGGCCTGAAGGTATGCAGTGTGGGGTTTTTTGGGATCTTTGATGTTCATTAGGGAGTAGTTCTGGGCCAGGTAATGATTACTTTGCTTTTTTTTAGTTTCCTTTGCAAACTGCAGTCGTACCGTTTCATACTTCGTCCTGTAGCTGTTAATATTTCTTATTTAGCTTTTCTTTCCCAGACAACCTCCAAGGCATTAGAAAATTTGGTTATCTGACTTCTGTGAGATTAAATTTAACACAAGACAAAATGAAGAAGATGTAGTTTTGGGGTTTTTTCTTTGTATTACTCTTCATTTGTTTTGTTTTGTTTTGTTTTTTTTTACAAAGAACTGGGTTTTTTTTCACAGCATGTTAGTATTAAAGTTGCATATTAATGGGTTGGTTATCCTCATGTGGTCATTAAAGTCAATACTTAAAGTATTACAGTCTTGGTGTCATGCTCTGTTTTTGCTTTTTATATTTTTCTTATGATAGACAGTAAATTGTACATTAATTTTATTTCCTGTTTATGTTCTGAGTATTTCAGTGTTTGTTTTTCAGATAATTTCAAATAAATGTGTGTTTTTTAAGTCTAATGGAACCACTTCACAGTTTCAAGAGATGACTTCATAAAATTAGCTGAACTTTACATTTGGTGTCATAAATTAAAGTACTGTTTAGAAAGAAAGAGTAGTTATTCTCTGCAAGTCATTACTTACAGCAAATGGAAACTGTCACTTTACTTTTAGCTTGCATAGATTTGTCTGGTTCTTGCTTTTTGCTTTTCTTCCCCAGTCTCAAAACATTTAGATCTCTCCACTCCTCACATTATAAACTTCTGTCTAAGATCATGTGGGTGAGCTGGTACTACAGCCAGGTGTCACGGGTGTTTACTAATCAGATTAAGAGAAACTGAAATAGAGAAAGGAACTTGCACTGAAGGTCAGAGTATTGAGACAACAGTAATAAAACATCTACATGGTTTGTGTAGGAAGCTACCAGGTTTCAGCTTAAGGCCAGGAGCCCGTACCAAGGTTACGCTGCGTGATTGATAGGAGGATTGCTCTTTGAGGGCTGATGAATAAGCTGGATTCCTATCTCTGTAATCATGTTATGACCCGGGCTGGCCTGAACAGATCACAGGGCAGTGCTGTGGCAGCTGAGCTCTGTTGTTTCTTTCAGCCAGTGATACCACTGAGATGTTGCAGGTTGCCTAAGAAAAGTCTGAGGGGACAACCTGCAACCTTCTGGATATTCTCACCAGCCTTTCAGATGTGCATTTTCTTCTGTTTCTTAGTGAATAGCATTTACTGATTGTTACGGTAAAAGGGACTGTGAGAAACATACCTGAAAATCTTTATTTAATTCATGAAAGTCATAACTTTCATGATAAAGTTGAATGAATGATGAATTAAATGATAAATGAAATTGTAAATTCATTTCAAAAAATTACTCCCAAGATCAAAAACAAATTCCAGCCACTGAAAGTAAAAAAAATGTTGCCAAATGTATTGGGTCCTTTGTGGAATCAGAGTTAGCTCTCTCCAACATGGAGGCATCTTCTGGTGTCTTCTCACAGGAGCCACCCTGCAGCCCCTCTTTATTGCCCTGCGTCCAGCTACCAAAACCTTGCCACATGAACCAAATGCACTAAATAGCACTTCCACCTAGCAGAGAAGTTATTTTAATGTTGAATTTGAGAGTGTCCTTATCCAAGTTGTAGTAGAAAAAACTATCATGTGTGGCTGTGGATTAGAGAATAGAGTGGTGAAAGACTGATCAAAACATGCCTGACATCAGCACGCCGTGCTGATAGTGCAATGCTTTGCGTAAGACTCTCTAATGTGAAATCGCCTGAAAGTATTTGCCAAGAACTAGTTTGACTGTTAAGTGTACTTAAAGGACATTTATATCAGTTTTTCAGAGTTATTGCATGTGTAGCAAGTTTGACAATTTTGGGGGAGCCAGGCTTCAGTAGAGTTCGTCTGGAAGTGTATGCAGTGCTTTTAGGAGTTATTCCGCATCCCTTGTAGATTTTGCAGAATGGGTATAGTGAGTGGGTGCTGATGTCCAGATTGCTGAGCGTGTACAGGAGTTTCTGATGTACATGATGTGGAGGGGTGCTTACGTTAGGTCAAAAACCCTCTGGGAATTCAGACAGCTGCAGAAAATCCTCAGTTTTTATGGGCACAGTTTCTGAATTTCTTAACCTATCATACCACTTTAATGCTTGGATCATCCAGCTGAAGTGAGAACTTGTGCTTCTGATAACCCCTTGAATAATCAAAAGGATGTAATAGGCAGCTGGGGTGTTTGGTAGAACACCCGTTTTGGTAACTTGCTACATGGTGGAATTAAAAATTCATTACTATTTCTTTACCTTAAAATCACAATCAACTCCAACCAGGGTAAAAGAGACTGCAAATTTAAAACGTTCATCATGACTTTGTGAATGGCAACACACAGTGCAATTGTTCCTAAGTGATGTAGGAAAAAAATGGGAGAATGATATTTAATCGAGTTGCAACTGACTTCACTTAGAGCTTTTCTCCCCCTCTGTCTCTTGCTCTCTCTCTCTCTCTCTCTCTGTCTCTCACTGAGTCAGCTGGAGAACTGCCTGTCCTGGATTCTTTCTTTCATCATACCTCCTGCTGCACCTGGTAGAAAGCACAACCAGCCTTGATGCAGTGTTTGTGTGTATGACTAATCTTACCCTTGAAGCCATGGGTGGAAAAGAGGGAGAGGTCTAGACTTAAAATCTTTCTCCATTTTTTTCTTTCTTTCTTGCAGCTGCAAATATGGGTCAAGCACATTGTGTTCAACAGGCTGATTAACAAATGTGTTTGCCTGAGAGTGTGGTAAAATTTTCTGTCCCTTTTTGTGACTTGCGAAGTATGTTACGCTGCAGAGTCTACGTTACCTTTTTTTTTTTTTGATGGTACAGACTGTCACTTTATTCACCAGCAATCATATTTTATACAGTGTGCTGAACAGGATAAGTATGTATCATTGCAGGCATTGAATTATATGTAGCCACAAGGAGATCTACAGTTTTTGTAGTAACTGACCTCCAACTTTTTTCTTAAGCTTATAACAACAGTAGAGAGTAACTCATACTTGCTTATCAAGTGTAAGCAGGGAGTGGAATGAATATTTAAGAAAAACAAACCAAAAATCCCATTACTTGCATGCGTAATTGTTTTTCTTCTGTCACAATGAGGTGTATTCAATTGTTCTTAACACAACTGTAATAAAACCATCATCTTGGAAAAGAATAGCTCATTCGAGAGTATTCATACTCTAAAGGAATTGTTAGGGTATAATATGATACACGATTCAGAAGAAATAGTTAAATTGTATATTAATAAACATTCTATTGCAAATATTCCTTATTTGCTGTGATTTATGATGAATGAGTTGTAGCAAGACTTGTTAAAAATTACTCTGCTCCCTTATGTTTACTGATGCCAGTGTTAAGTGAAAAATTTCTGCTTTTAGTTCAGTAGTACAGTAACTGCACCATTGATGACTTAGCTGATGTTAAGACCACACAGATGTGTTATTCTTCTTGAGAACACTTGAGATGGCTCAGAGGATAGTATTTACAGGCAAAGCAAAATCGTGGACAGCTTGTTTTTCATTCTCTTCTATCAGCAGTTTAGATCGATTGGGCTGCAAGCTGACAATTATGTTTCATCTTTGGAGGCCCTAAAAGATGCCTTTAAGGTACATATATGTTTTAGTGTCTCTCTTGGTGCTTTTTGAAAATAATGCTTCTCCTGACAAGTGAGTTGCTTGGAAACTGCTGGATGATTTGGAAAGTGTATTTTCTGGTCATAATACTCCTTGGTAATCTCTGGTGCGGATGCAGTGAAGGCCTGTAAATTAGGTAACTGCAATGATTCCACAGTGCTGTTAATGGAAACTTGTAAAAACGAGGTCTGAGCTACTCTGTGTTTGTTCCAGGCTAGGAGCATACACAGGGGTATCTATTAATGGTTCTATTTCATTTTATTTGTTAAGATGCTGTACATTGCTTATATATCTTAAGATTTGGAAAACAAAACAACCTGACATGTTGTATGCTCTATGGACATTCATACATTGATGATAACTTACTGATTTTTCAAAACTCGGTTTTATTTTTATTAATATCAGTGAGTCATTTCTGCAGAGGTTATATTCCTTCCTTATGTCACAAGAAATCATTTAAAAACTGTTGCTTGTGTTAATAAAGAGCAAAAAGCTTTATACTGAATCAAGGCATAAACAGAATAGAGGTCTCAAGTGAGCATGCGACTGTTCAGGCATAACAAAATCAAAGCAGCTGGTTGAATAGCTTGGAGGTTTTTGTTTGTGCCAACCTTGCCAAGACATCTGTATTCTATAAGACATTAAGGAGAGAAGTTGATTTCAAAAAGTTGTATGTTTTTGACAGCCTGGCTTTTGAATAAAGGGTTTGCGTAAGCTTCCTTGCTCAAAAATGCAGCATACCATGCACTGTGCCTTCCACTACAATCTTTCTGAAATTCAAAGTGTTTTAATAAGAGTCTGTTTTAATTCGGAGTGTAAATTTTATATCAGTCGTTATCATACCAAGCAGAGAGGTATTTGGATTCATTGCAACAGTTGAACAAGCACCGAGTTTTGCCTTGTGAAAACTAGAGGGACAATCTTTACTTTTGGAGTTTTAGATTAGCTGTTGTATCACTCAGCTGTGCAGCTATGAGGTGCACAAGGTATTTGGCTTTTAGATATGAATTTCAGAAATGAATGCCGGAAGAGTATCATATGGGTAGCTATGAGTACATCTTTGGAATATCCTTTTTATAGTAAAAAATTGATTCCAGCTAATTGGTTTGGAATGCTTTTTCTTTCAGTTTCACAAAGCTTAGAATATAACTGAGATTTTAATTTTTCTTCAAGATTCCCAAGATATCCAATACACACATTATAGTCCTGCACTCAACCTAACTCCAGGAGTCCGTGATACCACGCTTCATTTTAAATTACACTTGTAGGGATCAGAAGATACTGCTGTATCATGGAAAGTGCTTGTTTTCTTATAAGACTGAGGATTCTCTGAATTACATGAGCTCAGTTGAAGTCACTGACACTTTGTTATAGGAATAGTACTTTATTTTGGCAGGATACTTAATTTATAAAGTTACTTGCTGCTACAAATGGTCCAAGAAGTTTTAGTTCTTAAACTCAGAGAACAGTTGAGAAGAAGAGCTAAGATGCTACTAATTGCTGTGGAATAGTGATGTTGCAATGAAGTTTTTGGTTGGTTTTTTTTGGTTTTTTTTTTTAATTTTAAAGTTCCCATATGTAAGGGCAAGCATACATTAGTTGCTTCAGGTAAACATGTTTTACCCAAGTTACCATGTAGTTTTACCTTGTTGTTAAGTGAAGGCACCTCAAGATAGTTACAAACATTACTCAAGGTAATGTAACAAGCGATCTGAAAAAATCTCTGGAATTTAAATTTCTTACTTATTAAAATAAGACTTACTTAACTGTTAGCAGTAGGAAACATGTAAGTGTGAGCTATTTGTTTGTGGAACTCATAATTACAGGCCAAAACCTAAGTCATCATTTTTCAGAGTTTCACAGACAAAGTTTCTGTAGCGTCTGTTCCTGCAGGGCCAGGCCTGGAGAGCAGCTGAAGGTGCTGTCACTGCATGAGCCTGAGCAGGGCAGTCCTGCCTCTCTTCCAGCCCTGGGCTGCACATTCTGCTGTGCCACACACAGGAGTGCACGTGGAAGGCACAGCAGCAGAGTGGGTTTGAGTTGTCTACTGGGAAACCTTTTCTGGAATAAAATTTGAAAAATCAAGAAAGTTGTGCATTTTTTCCTTTAATTTAATTAGTAGTGCCTATAATAGGATTTTGGGAACAATTCTTTTTTTTTTTTAAACTGTATGGTTTTTAGGTTTGTATTTTATCATATTAATTAGTGGTTAATTAATCTATGAATTCACTCAACTGTTTTGTTATTCTGTGAGTATGTGGTGTGTTCTGTGGCTGTTTTGCAGCTATCTACTAAAAAAAAGCATGTTAAAATGTGTTACTTGTCTGTTGTTTTTTTTGGGGAGGTAGTGGAATTCATAGGGTTTTTTGCAAGGATGTGAACTTTTCTTGAGCTCTCAGCTGGAACGGCTGCAGATAAATGTTCTGTAAGCTGTTTGCAAGGCACTGATTGACTGACAGACAGAAAGAGACAATGAGAATAATGGAGACTTGAGAAAAAAAGCATTAAATTCTCCAAGTGAAAGTGAGAGGAGGAAGACACTAGGTGAAAGAAAGACTGGCCATGGGGTGGATGAGCTTAGATAAACACAGTAAGGATTCAGAAAAAAAGAGGAGCCCAGAGAACTTTAACAGCAGGCAGAGAAAAGCACACAGTGTTACGTGAGTTGTCTGTAGATTTTTCAAGTCAGTAAGTTAAAACAAATATAACCAAAAGGGGTTTTACTTTTAACAGCACACAGCAAGGCAGCCTTTGGGAAACCAGGGCACTTTCAGAGGTGCATGTAATGCAGCTTCTAGGAGCTTGTTGATCTTGCCAAAGGAACTTGATGAGGGTGAGATTTTCTGCTTTTGCAGTGGGTTTTACGTAGTTTTGTTTTTTTTTTTTAATTCACTTATTTAATCCAGTCCTTGACAAATTCACTGATGTCTGGGATACAGATGAAGAACGTGTGCTATCTTGAACAGTTCTTGTGAGAAATGGGTGCCTTGATTTCCTCGAAAATAGCTGTGCTGGCTTGTATATACACCCGCAGCTTTGCTTTTACTTTGGGGGGAGGAGTAACCTTACAGCTTTCCACTTTTAACCTATTGTCTCTTGCTGTCTTCCACATGTGTCCGTACTTGGCTCTGACCTGCTGTGTTCTTTTGCTTGTAGACTTAAAGGGAACTTCTTCGACTTCATGTTGCCTCTTATTCATGCTAGAGACTCCCTATGAGTGGACTCAAATGTTACATACATCTCTTTCATGTTGTCAGTAGAACTTGAAAAGAGTGCTGTCTGTCATGCTATCAAGTGCTGTCTTGTTGTACTGCTCTGTGTAGGAAAGCATTTTCATTTTCTTTCACATATTGCTTCTGTCAGATCAGAAACTTTATTTGACACTTGCAGAGTTCTTACCCCAAAGGAGTTTGGCTTCTGCTTGGGCACTTTAGCAATGTGAGTATGAATACTCCTGCCTTTGCTATGATTTGACTTCCTTTTTGGTGTGTGTGTGGTTTTTTTTGTTGGTTTTTTTTTGGTTTTTTGGGGGTTTTTTTGGATTTTTTTTTTTTTTGGTTTTGAGTTGGTTTGGTTTGGGTTTTTTTGGGGAGGGGTTGGGGGTTTTTTTGGTTTTGTTTTTTTTTTTTTCATTTTTAGACGATACAATCTATGGGGAAGTTGTCATTAATTGGTCAAGTCCTTATTGCTGTAGAAATTAATTCCTTTTCTCAATTTTTTAAGGAGATAGGGAATGGCATGTGTATCCTAGTAAGTTTCTGATGATTTACCAGCTTTAAAATAGACCATTATAAAAAAAACCTCTTTTTTATATGGAATGAAATTGTTAATGTTGGAAAAGACCACTAAGATCATCAAGTCCAACTATCAACCTAGCACCATCACCATGTTCACCACTGAACTATGTCCTCAAGTGCTACATCTACGTGTTTTTTGAACACTTTCAGGGATGGTGACCCCACCAGTTCCCTGGATAGCCTGTTCCAAATGACATCACCTTAACTTCTGAGTGTCTGAGGTACAAGGTATACAATGGTGCAGACCTTTCTAGCTTTACTCTGAAAGCCAGGGGATAAATTAGGCTGTATGGTAAAATGCTCATCTCCAAAACCACAAAGGGACCCAGTGGAATTGTGATAGATGGGGAAATAGTCTGAGAAATGGAGCATCCTGACCTGGTTCTTCCCAAGTCTTCCACAAGAAGATGATCAGTTCCATGAGATTTATTATGGGGTGGAGGGGAAGAGCATCCATTAATTCTTCAGAATGTATTATGGAATGTTTAGGGGAAGGGCAAAAGGCAGGGTTTGTAATTTTGTAAGGGAGGGTTCAAGGTGATTTGGAGCTGAAGAAGCATAGGAGAGCAGAATGAGAGAATAAA
Source organism: Eulacestoma nigropectus (assembly GCA_013397775.1). Classification (NCBI taxonomy): domain Eukaryota; kingdom Metazoa; phylum Chordata; class Aves; order Passeriformes; genus Eulacestoma; species Eulacestoma nigropectus. The sequence continues at coordinate 1,663,936 of VZTE01005484.1, read as the reverse complement.
GGGGCTAGTCATATATTTCTGGGTGAGAGGGCTCTCTTCTAAATGCATTTGTATAAATGGAGTATTAAGTGCCAGTGTGAGCCCACAGTTCCAACTGGAGTGGGACCACTGGGTCCTAGGGGCCTCTGCACACGAGAGTGCAATCAACTGGAGCATGTACCCTGTGTGGAGGTGTCAGTGTGCACCACCAGCAGGGCTGGTATTAACCTGCAGAGCAGCGGCTTGGAGCCAGGTATTGAGGCAGCCATAAATCCAGGAGAGACAGAGAACAGAAGGTCTGCCAGATGGCTGAGGGAAGGACTCATAGGTCCTGGCCAACTTCTGCAGACATGATAAGGTCTTAGGCCTGGTTAAGGGCCATGTTTGTGTGTGGTGTCTGTGCACGAGGCACATCACACTGCAGCGATGTACTTTTGTCCATGTCAGCTGTAGTGGAGCCCTTTGTGCTCTCTGTGTGTGCTGGAAGTACACACTCAACCTTTGTCCTGGCCAGAACTAGGAATGTGGAACCTCACCTTTACTGAGCTACTGGAATTGGCAACACATGAGCCATTTGGATGGAGTTTATGTGCATGGTTGTCTTTTTCCTCTGCTGTCTTTTGGGTGTAGCTAAGAATAGTACAAGGTAGACTCTGGATATATCTAACATGCCCATTAGGATCATTACAGATTTCAGGTCAAAAGAAGTTTGTTTGCTAAATTATATGTCTAAAGATAATAAATCTTCATGGAGATATAACAAGTATCCTTACTTTAGACTTTTTTCTTTTTTTTTTGTGGAGACTTCTGACTTCTGTTATCAAGAAGGTCTGTTGTCTCTTCCTGCAGTAACTCAGTCATATCTGCTGTTTTCTTCACAACCTGTAACCCACAGTTCCCACTTTCAAGGAACAATGAATGAATAGAATGCATAGAAATTAATATAAAATTTACAGAAGTGGGGGATGAGCAAGCATGGTTATCTAACTATTGCCTTCTGAAAATCAGACTCATCTGACAGTAAGAACTCTTTGATAGGGGTCTCAATTTTCAACACTTCTGTGTTCTAGTTTGGAGCATGAATGTTTTCTGAATTAAATTTCCTTAATATTCCTCTGACCGTTCTGTGTTTTATATCGTGGAGCAGCTTTATAGTAGAAAAAACTAGCTTAATTTTGTATGAAAATAAACTGGAGGACGCACTCTCAGGTGTTACTGAACATTCAGTGCACGAGCAGTTTAGATCTGGTCTGGAGTAAACCTGCATTTGAAATGTATTTTATGTGGATAAGTTATTTTGTTTCACAGATCCTACCCTAATACTGGACTCTATTTGTGGCTGTAGATATATTTTCTGTTTCATGGAGCAGCACAAATATGTAGGATGGTTGTTTGTTTGCTTTTCCTCTGTTAAACAACAGCAAAGCTTCACCTAGGAGTGTGGGAAGAGATGGGATGGAGTTGAGTTACAGGCTGTGGGACAAAGAAGCACATGGCAGCACAAAGGAGCACATGGAGGCACAGAGAGTTTTGTCTCTGCCGGACCCTGGCGGGAGGAGGCGTCACACGGCAGAGCCCTACGGAGAGAAGCTGCCGGAAGCTGACAGACGGGTGAACAGCGCGTGATCACCCCATAGAAGGACATGCAGAAAGCGTTGCTGATGTGGCAGCATGGGATAGGTCACGTAGTGAGTATTGCCATGTAAGGAAATGCTGTGCCTTGAAGAAGTGTATAAAACCAGCTCGTTTCTTTGAATAAACGATTCAGATTCCCCGCCGGTCTGGGTCCGTGTCCCAGTCACTACGAATGGTGCCCTGCATCAGGGACTGGAGCTGCAGGTGAGCCACAGAGGACATGAGGGCTGGACAGTCCTCATCGGACCCGGCAAAGTCCGTGTCACAATCACCGACATAGGAGGAGTTCCCTGCTGATGTTCTCTAAAGGGCATTGTTTTGTGCACCATCCTGATGAGGCAGCTGCAAGTCATATATACTCCTTGAAAAGATTCGAGATTGCAAATCAGTTCATCTTTCCTTATTGTAGTGTGTATTTAAATGCTTTTCCACTGTGCTGCTTCTTTTTCTTCTGTTTGTATTATTTCCTCAGTGCCTATGACTTTGTCAGTTGATTGTAAAATAATCCTTTGTTTATGGTCCTCAAGCTCTGCCTTTCATCTTTTTATAACTATTGTGAAATGTACCATACAATCACATTCACCATGGGAGCTGGTTATCCACAGTTGCCATCACCTACTGCATTGTGTGACTTTTAACATGATTTCTATTTTGTATATTATACAAACTGTATGTAACATTAGCGTTAAATCAGTCTGTTTCCAAATTCTGGAACTCTCCAATTTTGTGATTAACAAGTGTTGCCTTTTATGATTATTCAGTATATAACTAGAACTTGAACATGTTCCAAATGCGAATGCTTAGAAAAGTAGTTCTTTACTGAATTTTCTATTTATATTCCTCATGTGAATGAGCTGGAGGTTTTCTTACTTTCTTCCTCATATTCAGGCAGAATACAAATCAGCAATAGGATTTTTTTGCATCATTGCACACAGCTTCCTTTTCTACTGCTCTGTTCTATTTGTGTCCTGCCTTCAGCCCTGCTCGGATACAGCCCTTAGCATTCTGTGCACTACTGGCTTGCAGGCAGGCAAACAATGCGACGTTCATGAAAGCTTTGAAAGACTGCAGTTGCCAGGTGTAGGATTTACTCTGTTCTAGCTGCGTGCTGGTAAATTGTAATAAGCCAAGGCAAAAATAGAATCCTACAATATTCTCTTGTGGATTCACAAGGAAAGATTTATGGTCATGGGAATGTAAGTACCTTTGCTTGCTCAGCCCATAGCTGTGTCTAACCAAGGTGAGAAATAGATGCTTATGGAAAGAGTGTAGAAGCAGTTTGCAGTGAGATTTCTCTTGGTATGCAGTTCCACCAGGTTTTGAACAGGGATATTTTCAGCTGGAGTTGCATAGCAGCTGTTACGATTAAAGCAAGAACTTCTGATTTAAAGGTAGCATCACTACCATGTCTTTTCCCTAAATGATTCCTCAATTTAATCCAAACCTGTGATGATACAAACTGGAATTTTATTGTGTTTTCTTGGTAGATGTTAACCAAAAATTTTTTTGTTTATTTGTTTGTCAGGACATTCTGGGTCAGTGTAGATACTTCTCAAATGCAGCATTACTTGTTCTCTGGGGACATGGCGCTCTTTTCGTTCCATCTTCACTTCTTGATTTTGCCTTCATCTTTCCCAAGGCTTCCTCTGTACCAGGGCTAAGAAGTCTGCACTGCTATCTAACTCCGTTGTGCTCTCAGCTTCTTCAGCTGTCTGATCTCCTACAGTAAGGAGATAAGTAAAGGGCTGAACTTACCATGGTAGGTTTCTCTGGTGTCTGATGCACCAAGATTCTTTCCAAAAAAGTATATGTATAAAAAAAAAATCTATATTAAAAATGTTAATCTTAAAAGGCTAGGAACTAACTTAATAACAGTTCATTTTTCTCTAAATGATTATGGATTTTATTAAAACAAAATGGCTTTCTGGGTAAACTTTCTACTCTTAGTGTTTCAATTTAAAGCATTAGTTCAGTAACTTTCCATTCACTACATAAAGACTGGATGTCCTTGAGTCGTATAAAGAAGTTAATTAACTTTGACTCTTGGTGAGTATGGGGCAAAAGTTACAATAGCAGACAGCTGCCCTTGTAAAGACTGGCAATGAATCACAGCTTTTCTTTTTCTGTGACTATAAAACATTCTCCAATCTCTATACATGAAACAATCAGGTTCTGTTCTCTTTTTTAGTTTAAAACATACTGTAAAATATGCAACAGAAATTTGAACAAATTGTAAATTTTGCTTTGAGTTTAATAATTTGATTTTGATGGAGCACATCAATATAATTTGTAGAATTGGAGTAATGTCTGAAGGGTATGTACATTTAAAAACCAAAATGTATGACGTTTCATTGGTGTGGCAAACATAATTGTTCAGTTAATTTCTTGCTACTTAGTTGCTGTTAAACCTTTCAGAAAATCTTCCCCCTTCTATACGTAAATAACTTTTGGGGCATTTGCAATGATATCTGTTTCTCAGACCTGAAGAGCAAAAAATGTCCTAATTTTCTGCAGGGATTTTGTGGGCTTTTTATTTCCATCTTTTTACTGAGGTTCCTCTGTGCTTGGTATTGTGCATATATGGTTATCTGCTGGTGAATTCCTTGTTGTTACAGCTTACATAACAGAAATGCCATTAGTGAGGGGAAGAACAGCTGTGATGGGGTAGTCCAGAAGCTGATAAAGCCTAGGAGCTTTCCTGACATTGCCAGCAGTAGAGGATAAGAGAAGAGTGTAGGAAAAGGGCAGAGTTGTAGAGATACCTTCTCCAGCATGACCTCCCCATCTCCAGTAACATGCAGCTCAGGGTATGTCAGAACAAAGGTATTACATTTATATTTAAAGGCCATACTGAATTTTTCTTCCATTACTTTACCCATTTCGTCTTCTATTTTTCAAAATATGAATAATTTTTGAATTTACAAGGAGTTCCACAGCTTACCCTATGTGATACAAAGCAATATACTTTTCCTTTTTTTTTTTTTTTTTAACTTGCTATCTGCTGGTTTGTTTGAAGTCCTCTGCCCTTTATGTTGGAACAGACTGTGTTCAGCCATTGGATATACACCGCACTTTGCCATTTGGGATTTTTATAGGCCTCTGAGGCCAGGCAGGGTGCTTGGCCTCTGTCTTGCCATGTGCTCCTCTCCAGAGATGGAGCTTGTGCCTGCTGTGGCTGCTCTGCAGGGATCTGAAGGGTTGTACTTACTGTCTTGGGTAAGAAGGAGGAATAGATGAGACTTTTGAAGGAGCTGCTCTGTGAAAGGAAATTCAAGGTGAATTTCTAGAAAAGCTACTGTCAATTTCCCACAACTTCTGTTGCACCCCTTAGTGTTTTCTGTCTGTTTAGTACTCTATTAAGGCCAGCATCTGGCCTCCAGAACTAAACTCCCCCTTATTAAATACCACTTTTCTCTGAGCAAGAAGTGTGCTGAGAGGAAGTGCTGTCTGCTTGGAGTGATGTCTGGAGTAGCGGATAAATGGTCTTATAAAAGCAGCAGGAGGTATTTAAAGCAGGTTACTAGACAGTTAATAATACAGAACACTGGAAGTTGCATAAAGCGCTTTTCAGATTTTGCTGCATTGATATTGTCAAGTGCAGTAACTGTAGCTGCAAACGTAAAACTTCAGACCATCCTTCAGCCATGGTTTATGCACTTGTGAAGATCATGAGAAATGGCATAAGGAACAGCAGTCAGTTACTGTAGTTTAAATAGTTGACTGAGTTTCTGAAGGGTAGAACCATTTTAAAATCAAGAGAAACAGTATGAGATTTTAACAGGAAATCTGTAGATGGAGTCACCCCTGCTTGGCAAAGGAGAAGCTGGAATTTAGCCTTTATATGCATGGATATCGCTGCCTTCTGACAGAGTTGTTTTCTGAGCATTCTAGTTTTACAGTCTCATAGTGTATCTTCACAGATCAAAAGTAGGTGGATTGCAAGAGGTGCAGCTCAGATGGAGTAGATCTTTATGTAGTTGAAATATGAAATATAATCTGTCTTCTCAGGTCACGCTGCAATTTTCATGGAGTCTCAGAATGGGTAAGGTTGGAAGGCACCACAGTGGGACATCTGGTCCAATGTCTCTGCTCAAGCAGGGGCATCCCAGAGCATATGGCATAGGATTGTGTAAAGAAGTTTCTTGAATATCTCTAGTAAGGGAGACTCCACACCCGCTCTGGACAATCTGTTGCAGTGCACAGTCACTGCACAGTAAAGAAGTTCTTTCTCATTTTCAGGTGGAACTTCCTGTGCATCAGTTTCTGCCCATTGCCTCTTGTCCTGTTGCTGGGCACCACTGAGCAGAGCCTGGTCCATCCTCTGACACTTCCCTACAGATTCTGACAGACATTGATGAGGTCCCCTCTCTGTCACCTCTTTTTGAGGCTGAACAGGCCCAGCTCCCTCAGCCTTTCCTTGTAAGAGAGATGCCCCAGTCCCTTAATTATCTTTGTTTTCCTCCACTGGACAAACTTCAGGAGCCCCACATCTGCCTTGTCCTGAGGAGTCCAGAACTGGACACATCACTCCAGATGAGGCCTCGCCAGGGCTGAGCAGAGGGGCAGGATCACCTCCCTTGACCTGCTGGCAATGCTCCTCCTGATGCACCCCAGGATACCTTTGGCCTTCTTGGCCACAAGAACACGCTGATCTGTGTGTGCAAGTTTGTGCATCCACTGAAGGGGTTAAAGCCACCATGTGTGCAGTTGTGCATCCTCCTTTGCAGTGGCCATAATCCACCAAAAAGAGGCAACTTTAGTCTGATCTAAGTCCTTGACTTTGTGACCACTAGTGTGCTGATACAAAAAAAGTAGTGGGAATGAGTGGTTGGAAGAGGGGAAACAGGAAAACCATGTTTTTCAGGTCCTCTGAGGCAAATGATCACTCTGACTTTCCACTAAAACCTGCAGGGATGCCTGTTGTCCTGTTGCTTTCAATCATAAAATACCAGCTGGAATGTGAAATGCTATTGATTTTAACCGTCATTCGCTTAACAATTTCATCTTTCCTGTCCAAATTTTCGTTATATTACTCACCTTTTTTTTTATACGTTCAGTCTGTGTTTCAAAGTGAATCTTTTAACCATATACATACATTTGGTGTATATTGTGGGACATCTATTGTATTTTTTGATACCTGAAGAAGTTGTTACTTCCCAAGGAAAAGGAGAAAAATCCATTTTCATTTATATGCCTCCACTGAATTAAATTGCATTTGGAGGTACTAAATTTTATTAAAAAATACTATGAGGAAGCTGCAGAAATATAAAAAGGAGAAAGTGTCTTCCTGTCTCAGTAAAAGTGATCATGAAATGGTACTCTATTTATTGGTGATAACATTGTGTCATGTCCCATAGCATCAAAGTTTGAAGGTGTTTGTCAAGAGAATACACTGTTACATAAATTCAGAAGTTTCTGTTGTGTTTACAGTTTCTTCTTTGCAACTTAGTGAGAGCTACTGTGCTGTTACCTAATTTTAAAATACTGCAGCTTTTTAATCTATTATTGTTCTAGTATCTTAGTCTGTCTAGTTTTTATGTAAAATTATTCCTTGATTGTGGAAACTTCTTGATTGTCTTTAAGACTGATGTTGACTGAGGTTAATTTTATTTAAGCACTAGCTGCATCCATTAGATTTAGCTAATATAATATTTACAGTGGGCTGAAATGAATAAATTGTTTTTGAGAACCAAGGTAACTTTATGATAAATGCTATAAATTAATGGGTTTTAGTATTAGTCTTAATTTGTGCTTTCGAGGGGGGAATTGTGTAGTGAAAAGAAGAAAAAACATTAGACTAAAATGTGAATAACTTGGTTTCTGATTAAATATACTGATTACTGGTCTTTTGGATGGATTTTAAATTATGACATTACTTTGTCCTATGTTTAAGTGGAACCTATATGTTCTAGTTGCATATTATACAAGCATGAAAAACTACATGGTAATAATCAGCTTTGTCCATGCACTCTTGTTACCCTGTGGTAGCAATCCTGGTTTTCATTTGCTTTCCCACACTCCTTTTCCATTCTGAAACATAAATTATATTCCTTATTTTAGAGAAGTGTTCTTTTGAAGTGACATATATCCTTTCCATAGAATCGTGGAATGATTTGGGTTGGAAGGGACCTTAAAGATCATCCAGTTCCAACTCCCTGCCCTGAGCAGGGACACTTTCCGCTAAACCAGGTGGCTCAAAGCCTCATCCAACCTGGCCTTGAAGACTTCCAGGGATGGAGCACCCATAACCTCTCTGAGCAGCCTGGTGCAGTGCCTCACCACCCTCACTGTAAAGAATTTCTTTTTAACATCCAAAGTAAATTTACCTTCCTTCAGTTTAAAGCCATCCCCCCTTGTCCTTACCCACTCCATGCCCTTATACAAAGTCTCACTCCTGCTCTCGTGTAGCCCCTTTACATACTGGAACGTGCTATAAAGTCACTCCAGAGCCTTCTCTTCTCCAGGCTGAACGGCCCCACCTCTCTCAGCCTTTATCACTTAGCCTGCTGTTTAGATAAAACCGAAATAAACACAGCAGAGTTTTTTACACAATTATTTTATAGTCATTGTAGGTGTCTAGTACAAGTGTTAGCAAAAGTGTTTTAAGCTTGAGGAACAGACGGATAATTGTGCGTGGTCTTCTCTACCTCCACTGAACTTTAACCTTCTCCTTCAGGTCCTGCATATATGGGGAAGTTGTGTTCTTTGACTAACTTTTGCTTTTGAATCTGTGGAGTTTGAATGCTTTTTGTCTGAGTATTTTAAAGAAAGTTGTTCCTAGTGTGATTTATCTATGTTTAGGATCTCGGCTATAAATTATGTCCAAAGCTTAGTATTATTTAAAAAAATTACAGAATATTCTCCAAGGGCATCTGTTCTCCAATGCAGTAATAAAAGAGAAATAGAATGGGACTCACGAACACAATACTAGGTTAAAAAATGTTGTGAAGTAAGTAGCAGTTTGCTTGCAAAATACTCAAAATGTTTCCTAAAATGCTGAAAATTTCTGCCAGATTCTTCTCAGTTTCACTGTGGTTTTAAAGAAATACCTTTACAATCAGTACTGTATTTAAGTGTCCTGGTATGGAAGGGAAGGTGGTAGATTCTGTGTTGTCTCAATGACTTTGTCAGGTCATATACACAATTTGGGGAATTTAGGTTGCCTTTACAGTGTAGGATTTCAGTGATGTTAAAATATCTTCTTCTTGCACCCTTGATTGATTACTGCAGCTTATACAATTGTATGTGACTCAGAAATGCTTTTCTATGCATAACCAGTTTGCAAGTGGTCATAATATGTGCCAGCATCCCCAAAATAAACCCTAGAGAGTATAGTCAAACACAGGTCTTTGCTCTAGTTTCAGTATCCCTTCTTATTTCACTTCTTTTCACTTGTATATTGAGAAAGCAGATTTTAATCTGGTGTTCAGTTGTATATAAAATTATTCTGGTAATTAAACATATATATGATTAAATCATATGTATTACACATGTATCTATGGCTTGTTTTTTTTCAGCCTATATTGCTTTTAGAGGTCTATAGGTTTCCTGTACCACAGTGAAGATGAGATATACATCCTCATTTTCTACTGTACATGTATGCTATTTTTGCATGTTGATTGAAAGGCAATGTAGAAAAAACCAGAAGCTTTTAAATGAGGCTTTTATTAAAATACTGGACTTGACTATCCTGATTATTATATTTCCTTTTCTATAATTTTCCCACTAAATTATATATATCCAGAGAATATGTTTCTATCAAAAAACATGACACTGAAAAAAAAAAAAAAAAAATGCTTCACATCTAAATTATGCTCTTGTGATTTTATTTTATTTTCCTTTTTTTAAGGGGGGACTCAAAGTCCCTCATTTATGCATTTTGTAAATCTCTAGTCACAGGCTAAGCAGAATTAGAATTAGATTAGAAACACAACTCCTACTGTACATAGTAAAACTTCTCATTTCCATTTTTAAATTTACCTTAAAAACGGCAAAAAAATAGAGTGTATGCTTATTTTCTAGATTGGTTCTAGATGTGTTTTTATTCCTCTTCATGTTATTATCCCATAATGTCATTCTGTGTTATATCCTGTAATGAGGATTGATTGTAAGATGATAGCTCTTAGCTGGTTACACAAATGTAGCTCTGAATTTCGTAAATGGTAGTGGTTGAAGGTTTAACATGATGTAAGATGAAATCTTATTGAGTCTGTCACCATTGCCATCTCCAATAGCAGAGTAAAACTGAGCTGTAGTAGTGTCCCATAATGCTGTAGTAGTCTTCAAGGTCCGTGTTGCACTGGAAATCCCTTTTTCTTTTTTTTTTTTTTTAAATTAGCCTAATGAAACTCTTGAAATCTGCAGCTTGGAAAAAAATGGACACAATTTTTTTTTTTTTTTTTTTTTGGCACAAAACAATATTAGTGCATTAATATACTCACTTTTTTCTCTGAATGGAATAATTCTGAAATGGAATATTGCAGTCATCCATAAATGTATGCATTTAAATAATTCTTCAAGAGTTAGGAGGAGAAGGAGCATGAGTCGTTTCTGTTCTCAAGTAAGAGATCATTTCTGGTCCCTCATCTCAGCCAGGGCAATTTTTTTTCCTTGAAAGGATTTCTACTAGTAGTAGTAATGGCTAGAAGAAGTTCCTGACAATGCCACTCGAGGTTGGAGTTTATGGAGCCATGAGATGTGAGTGTGCTGTGCTCCTGAAGCACCACGGAGAGGCTGCGTTTATCCCTCGGAGTCACTTTTGACTTTCGTAGCATTCACAGAAACTGTGTACAATATTTGAAGAGTTTTGCTGCCAGTGAGAAAAGCTAGTCCTGAACTAGTGCATCTTCCCTCCCTGAGTAGAAAATACCTGTGAGTTACTGAGATAACAGCTTAAATTCAGAGCCTGCTGCAAAATATTTTGTGGGTTCTGAAAAAGAAGGAAAAGAGTTAACAGGGGACAAAAATATTTTGTAGTATTTAACTCTGGTGCTGAAACTGAAGAGCTCTCCTGTTAGTGAAATTTACAGTCTGATATGGTGGAGGGAGAAATTTTCCAGACTTCTGTGCTTTTTTCCAGTTCAAGTTGCTAAGAATCACATTTCTAATAACACTATGCCTGTTAGCACATCTATTGAGTGTGGTTGTGTTTATGGTGTTTGTATGTCATCTTCTCCTCACTTTCTTTCCGTTTGAAAGACCTTGCCTTAAATATTCACTGTCTTCTGATGAGTTTATTGTTTGATTGTTCTCGAAAAGAAATAATTTTGTTCTATTTTTTTGTGCGTTAGTGTTTAAGTATGTCTCTTGCATATAAGCTTTTCAGGTTAGATTTTTGTTAAATGAAAATGGCACTTCACACTGTGTTGGGTTTTTTAAATGACAAGAATCTTCAATGAATTATGCTGGAAAAAAAAGTAATTTTGTGGGGTAGTATTTAGTAGCCAATACTCACACCCAAATCAATGTATTTCCCCTGGCTTTTGTAAAAAGTGTAAGGAGAGGTTCACAAGAACACAGGGAGAGAATAGGCTTTTATTAGTTTAGGATCATTCTCTTTGTGCTTTTAAAACAGTACTTAATAGATTGCTAATGTGGACAAGCAGGATCACCTCTGAGGAAAAAAGACTGATAATATGCCATGACTTGCTAAAAAGTAGAGTGCAACAGCACAGTTATTTTTAACCACAGAAACATCTGTAATGTAGGAAGATTTTTTTGTTATGTTCTATGCAACCACTTGATGGTGCTATGCAGCCTTAATGCCAGCAAAAGTCGGGTGTGCAACCTGGGAATTGTGTACAGTAGCATCTTTGGGAGCTGTGGGCCTGGCTATGATTGTGCTGGTTTCTGAACTGGAGCAATGTTTTATCCCAGTAGTCATGCCAATGTGTTTATCCAGCATCTGGGGTAAGAAACAGGTAGAGTTGTGCTGCAGTGGAGTTTAAACTGGGAAGGTTTTTTCACTGGTTTTGCTGTTCTAGGTTTTTATACTATTCAGCTTTACTGCTACTAATTTAAGAAGTGGGTTTGTATGTAGTGAATGATAGTTGTTCTAGCAGTTGTAGCTAGTCCAAGGTGCGTTGTTGCCAGTGTAAAGATACGAATATTGTCACTAAGTAGTTGTGGATGCCCCATTGTGCCCAGAGAAGCTGTGGATGCTGTATCCCTGGAAGCATTCAATGCCAGCTTGGATGGGGCTTTGAGCAATCTGGTCTATTGAAAGGTGTCCCTGCCCTTGTCAGGAGCATTGGAACTAGATCATGTTTTCCAACCCAAACCATTCTTGATTCTGTGATATTTATCTCCAAGATTACTTTCTACCCATTGAAGCTGCTTTAGAGCCTGTGGGGGAAATTTTTTATCTGTCACTGGATGGTTTCAAGTGTTGTCACTAGTTGTGGGCTTTTCAGCATCTCTTACACAACAGAAATTAGAAAATAAATCTGGTCGGTGTCATCAACATTCCTGGAAACAAATCTCTTAGCTTATTTTTCAGTTATCTCTAAATGTACCTTGTGCACAAAATGAGTTAAACTCAGAAGTATTACTGTAACTCAGCTGAGAACTTAAAGGAAGAAACTGCCCAAAATGTTGTTAAGTTTTCCCAGGTGTGTCAGAGCATGCACAAAATCCAATATCCATTTCATGCTCATTAGAAAAAATGTGATGCTAACATCATTTTGAGCAGAAGTAGTCATACATAGATAGTGATTAGTGTCTACGTTCTTGTTCTTGTGGAAAAGGCTGCTTGTAGGAGTCTGGTTGCAAAGAAGGATCCAATTGTCAAAACAAATTAGAATTAGCAATACTGCACTTTTACAAGCAATATCTACTATGCTTCCATTTGAGTAATACTTGGGGAATAATTAAGTGGCTAGCATTTTTGCAGCTCTTTTAAGAGCCCACACAAGTGAGCTGGCTCATCTATTGTGATCTTTACAGCACTGGAGGTTGGTGATTTTTGTCACATATGTGGAGTTTGGAGAGCGGCTGTTGTGTTGCATCAGACCATGTAGCTAAGAGCTGATGTGAGGAAAGTTCAGCTGATGGGATTTATGTTAAGTTTTGGCACTACCTGAAAAAAATATTTTCTGGAACAATGTATTTACTCAGTTTGATCACTGAATGCCCTTTTCATTAGGTTATGGTTAAAACACTTGAAGCTTGCAATTTTCAGAGAAAAGACAAGGTTTTAAAAATAATGTCACTTTTTAATTGGTCTTCTTTTGGGAACAGCTGGTAAATGGTTGTGTATGAAATAATGGCATCAGTTATCAAAGTGATAAGTGCTTGTTGATGTGTTGTTTTGGTTTGCTTCCTCTCGTTGGGACCCTTTGGGTTTTTCTTAAGTAATTCAGGACAAGTTTAAACTGGACCTTTCTATATCCATCTTTTACACAAAGAGATTGTCTCTAGAAAATTCTTAACACTTTAACACCCCTATTTTTGTCATGTAGATGTGTGCTGTGGCCAACAATTGGAAACAAGTTTCATACTGGTGACTGGCAGGACAAGTATAAATCGAATGGAGAAGGAAAGACAAGTAGGGTGGTTTGAGTCACTTCTCGGTATTCAGAATTAAGAGGGTTTGGTAGTCTACTCATTTCTGAATTAGTGAGCTACCAGAGACCAACACTTGACGCTAATCTTCTCTTTTGGTTTTATTTCACTGTGGCAATTATAGGGGTTTGCGTTGTTGCAATTTCAGTGGCATACCATAACTCACTAGCTGTCTAGACTGTGTTTATTGTGCACCCAATAAAGTTTGGATTTTACTGTGAGGAAAGCTGATACTGCTGCTGAATGGCTGTGACTTTGTAAGGTGCTATTGCTCTACTTCATTCCATGGGTCCTGTGACTGGGACTTGAGCAGAGGGCAAGCGTGTTTTATAGTATAGACAGCAGTAACTTCTGTGCCAGAGTTAGAGAAGTGCGTAAATTGGTAAGTGAAAGATTTATTACTTTTAGTCCCTTGAAGCTGATAAATCATCCATGTGTGTTCCATGAAATAATTATTCTTGTATCTGACAATACAGGCACATGGCTACCAAGCATTCATTACACCCATTTGTGTGTATAACCTCAAATATTTTTATATTTCATGTGGATTACTTTTTTAATCTAAGAAAATTTTTTTTTTAAATACATGAAGGGAGGGTTTTTTGTGATGAGTGCATAGATTGTGTATGCTCTGATCACCTTCAAGGTTCTGTCATGGGTTTGTCTTGTGCAAAATGTTGTAATGGTTTAAAACATTTCTTCTCTGGTATATTATTTTTGTGGATGGATTCTAGTAGTGGTAGGATATGGAATCTTTTAGGGCAAACCTCCAGCAAATGATATGAAATTCTAAACTTCCTCTGATATAAGCATGAGCAGTTTGTTTCAGTTAGAAAATGCATCTCCTTTGGATAATAATCTACTTGAAGGAATTAATAGTATTCAATACTATATACTGATATATTAATGTGATGGTCAGTGTCTTGAGCCACTTTTGTCTTTTATTATTGTAAGGCTGAAACAGAAATTAGCAGGTTTTTTACCTCTCTTCAAATTATAAAGGTTCGTGAGGTACACAAAATATATTTGATGTTTTAGTAGCTCTAGTGGGCTCAAGGAGCAGTAGCATCCTTTGTGCAAATGTGTGCCTCTGGGTTGGAGCTAATTTCTAGAAAAGCTAAATTTAATATGCGTACAAAGCACGCATATTGTGATTGATTTCTGGACAGTAGTTTTGTGTTAATCTAGAAAGAAAGATTTATGTGTTTTTTAAACCATGATTTTCATGTGTATTAGCAATAATCACCTCACATATTTAGAAGTATGATTGTAGTATGTAGACTTTCACGTACAAACACACCAGGACAAATATAGAATCTCAGAATGGTTTGGGTTGGAAGGGACCTTAAAGATCATCTAGTTCCAACCCCCCTGCCATGGGCAGAGACACCAGCTAATACACTCTAATATGTATTAGTATTTGTGCACACATATGCACATATCTATACAGAATAAAAGGACACAAGGTTTTAAAGAAATAATTAGTGGTCTATCTAAATGTGGACCTGCCAGTTTTTACTACCTCAGAGATAGAAAGCAAACCAGAATCTACCACTTTCCACACTGCACTGCACTGTAATTTCTGGTTTAAAATTTAGAAGCTATTAAAACAGAACATGGTCCCAAAATAGGAATACCTTTCACTGAGAAGAGATGAGGCTCTTGAGGGTTGAGGAGAGGCAAAAGCAGTGTCTGTCTGTGTGAACAGAAATGCAAAATATCTAGCAGAGAGGACTGGTGTGAGTTAGGGAATGTCAGCATATACCTCTTCTGACCTGGCCTTGATCTGTGTGCTGTGTTAGGCTGGTAAAAGTGCATGTGCAGCTACCCAGTGATCTACATCAGTGAAATGATCCATTGCGGGGACTTAACACCCCAAAATTGATTTGATTTTATATCCTCAGGTGGACAAGTTTTCCATTCACTAGTATGAATAGCTACCAATAAATGTACATCATAGGAGGGAGGATGCTGCAAAGAGTACCTCCTCTGAATGCGAAATGGTAGCTGTAAGTACAAATGTCTGCCAGTGTATACTGCACTGATGGAAGGTGAGCTGAATCCATAGTGCTCAAAAGGAGCCCCTGGCTTTCATGGGACTGTTGGCACCACAGCAGCTCCTGAGCTGGATCACGGTGTAGCCAGCTGAGTGCTCTGGGATGAGGGAGCAGAGACGCTGCTTTCTTCAGTAGTGCAGATGTGAACCAGGTTGGTGGTTTGAAATGGCAGACTAGGTTCAAAGTAGCCGTATTTTATCAGAAAGGAGAAATTATATCTGGGGAATATATGTAGGGAATTCCACACTGATTAGTTAGAAGAGATGACGCTGAATGATCAGGAGATTTTCTTCTTGAGCATAAGCTTCAATATAAGGGAATGCAGCAACTTGAAACCTCAACAGGGCATATGCCAGAGAATCTACTGAGAATGAGGAGCAAGGAGCTTTCCTTGCTTCATTTTATTTAAGCAGATTAAATATGGTGGATGTTTTGTGTTCTTTCTCCTTTTTTCCACTTCATTTCTTTTTTTTTTTTTTTTTTTTCTTTTGGGAACACTGATTTTGCATTATTTTGAGCTTGTCTCCAGAATGACCATTTTCAAGAATAAAGCTTTGGTCAGCTAGTAAGGTAGCAAATTTGTGGTGCAGGTTCCTTTAGTAAATGATTTGTCTTTCCAAAATGTGTGAGAGGGTAAGAAAATGTTCTGCTGCGGAACTTAAAAAGGCCTCCTGCAAGATGGTATCATGGAAATGAAGAAAGAAGCATTTGCCAGGAATGGGTGGTGGTAAGGAAGAGTTTAGTAGGTAGGAAGGAGTGCCACTGAATACCTAGAGATCGTCACAGAGACTCCTTGGCTCTCTAAGACAAAGCAGCATTCAATAAGATAAATGTATGCCACTTTTAATGAAAGATCAGATTTTATGTCTTCTATGATAGGCAGTTAAAATATTTAGTATTCTAAATACTTGAAATTAAAATTAATTGATACTGCAAAAGATTTTTTTACCTTACTAGGGAAAGCAAGGCTATTCCTGTCTAGTTTAACATGCTGAGAAGGTAATATTACTCTGGAATAATAATTGAATTGAGCATTGAGTGCATCTTAATTCCTTTGCAGCAGAGTGCAGCTAAAAATTATCAGCAAAAGACATCTAAGAGAATTGTAATATGTTTGGAAACAAGCTATCTCCAGTTATATAAAACAAACAAAACAAAAACAAGCAACCCAAAAATCTCAACACCCAAAAGCACCCAAGCAATCCTAGATAACAGGTTTTGTGTACCTGCTATGTAAGTGTGTTTTATTTATAGTTTCGGACTATGAAGAAGTAGTTCATGTAAAAATTGTATTTGCAAATATAAAAATACCAAATTGGCCTGTGATGTCATTCTCACTTAGATCACTAGCTCCTTCAGGCTGTGGATGTCATCTTTGAATATTGCTTTGCTCAGTGGTTCCTCTTTTAAAATAATGAGTGTTCCATTTCCTCCTGCTCTCACATTAGTGATTAAATCTAATTCAATAGCAAATCCGATTTGGAAGATTTTTCTAGTCTGCTTGTCATAGTCTTTTAGATTGATAACTTCAGGAAAAAAGTTTCCTGGAGTTATTGTATTTGTTTCTTTCTCCTGCATGTCCAGTTTGCTTCAATACTAGACCTTAGGACAAAGTTTTATCTCTCCATCTCATCAGTGTTAACCATTGTCTTTCTTTCAAATTATTGGTTTCAAATTCTTCTCCTGTGTTCCAACTCTCAGTAGACAAGTGAGTCATTATTTTTTTCTGGTCATTGAAGATGGAGAGAACTTCAGTAGAAATGTATGATAGCAACGGCCTGGCATAGCAGGCAGGCAGAAGCAAAAGCTTTTGACAGCATTTGCAGAGGAATCAAAGAGAAACACTTACTGTGCACCGTCTTGGAAAGGAACACAGAGTTCCCAATATTTTATTACATTTAAAAATGGTAACTTTTCCTGGCAAGATGTAAGTTAAGTCAAACCCACTATTTTACTGGGGAGCAAAAGAAGTAATGATGTTTGCAGTTCTTAATGTTTTAATCCATTGTTCTGCTGTAAATAAAAAAAAGGCCAGAGATAAATAGCATCAGAAGGCATTTATATAGCTTTTGTGGTTCCAAATGTTCTAGTTTTAGCTGCCACAGGAGTGGTTGTGTGATTCGAGAAAGTGGTTGTTTCCAGTTAAGGAACAGAAACACTCCCTTTTATTTTGTTACAGATTATCATGTATTGTTCAGCTATAACATTTTGCATGGTTAAAATTGGGCCACTTCAAAATAGAACTATTACGTATTAGTTGGTTTCTTTCTGTATGGATTCCTACTGTAAGTGTTCACACACAGGAATACTCAGTGTTTGGAACTTACCTGTGAGCAGTACCCTCACGTTTAACCATCTCTAATGCTTAGCACTATAGCTGACCTGGCACTTTTGATGTGTTTTTTTGGAGCTTCTTAATGCCCAGTGCAATATTCTTCAATTATAGAATCATAGAATGGCTTGGGTTGGAAAGAAAACTAAATATCATCTAGTTCCTAGCCCCCTGCCATGGGCAGAGTCGCCTTCCAGCAAACGAAATTGCCCAAAGCCCCATCCAGCCTGGCCTTGAGCACTTCTAGGGATGGAGCATCCACAGCTCCTCTGGGCAACCTGTTTGAGTGCCTCACCACCCTCACAGTAAAGAATCTCTACCTAATATCTAATTTCAACCTACTTTCAGTTTCAAGCCATTCCCCCTTCTCCTATGACTCCATGCCCTTGCAAAAACTCCCTCTTCAGCTCTCTTGCAGACCCCCTTTTTCAGGTACTAGAAGGTGCTATGAGGTTTTCTAAGGCTTTCACTGTCAAAACCATCTCCGTTTCAATAGTGACAGCTCTGCTTACGGGGTGAGCTTTCACTCAGTGTTGCTGGTGATGTCCCTCTGTGAGGATGTACACACTGCTGTAGGAGTAGCTGACATTCTGCCTTGTTTTGCCAGTCTTCAGACCCCTAGGAGCTCCAGAGTTTAAGCTTTTTGGATAACGGCTGTGCAAGGGTCTCTGCAGCGTGAATGGTGTGGTCTCTACCGGCTCCTATGCTCAGTTGGGCTGCTGTCCTGGCAGTGGTTCTGAGTACAAGTTCTCCAATCTCCAGTGATTTGAAAGTGCATATCATATGGCAAACACTGCCAGCTTCATTAAAACTTCACATTATTGATCCAGCATTACCTAGGTGATAGGAAATTGCCTGTGATATGAATGGGGAAAAAATACAGCGAACTATCTAAGCATTTCTGTGCATGATTAGAAATCTAATTGTCAGTTCATCATTACTTAATAACATTTTGTACTGGATTTTAGAGCTATTGCAGAAAATCTGAAGTTCTTAAAGATGTAATTTGAAAATTTATATTTGAATAATATTATTATTGTAAATATTCCTTCAGTGACATTACATTGCATAAAATCAGATATTATTCCTTTATTTTGATTTGCTACTTTTCCTCTGCTGTACTTTTAGAGTTATGTTGTGGAATTTGGTGCAAGAGGTTAGTGTGATAATCTGTGTCTATAGTTAAACACTATTACTGTGGGAGAACCACAGATGTTAACAAGCAGTTTAGTAATAGTAGAAACTATAGGGCTAGTGTAGAATCATCTGCTATTTCTTGTTGTTTTGGGGTTTTTTCCAAAATATAATGCAATTTGAATAAATGCTTTGTCCTTTGCAAAACTAAAATAGTGTTTTTCTTCTAGCACTGTCAGTACTGCTCTACTTTGTTGTCACTGCATTTTCAGTTCAATTGTTTAATGCATCTGGAAGGGGTTGAATGATCCCAGACCTTCCCACAGGCTGAATCAGTTGTACCTGCAGCTTTTTCCAGCCTGTGAAACTACTTATTTTGTGGGTTTCTTTTTAGTTGTTAAAGTATATTGTGGCAATCAATGAAGTAAATATTTAAAGTTTGTTTATTTCTTGCTATTGTAGGCATTGGATCAAGACAGAACTGCACTACAGAAGGTGAAAAAATCTGTGAAAGCAATATATAGTTCGGGACAAGGTAAGACATTGTTTTCAATTTTACACGAGAACCAAAGCATTTTATTTCAAGTTCGAGATTTGTCTTGCAATTCATCCTGTTAAAATGTATAGCATAAGAAATGCTTATCTGTTTAGAAGTATTTAGACTTAAAAATTTTCTTTCTTTACTTCTGGTTATACATCAGATTAATGTGCTTTTCAGTTCTTTTACCCTCATATTCCTTCTCAAAGGCTTCTAGGAGAATTCCCATGGGTAAATTTTTCTGCTGTCATAGTATTTCAAGCAGTTACCTTCAACTAGAACAATGCCAAAAAAATGTTCTCAACTGATTTTATGGAAAGCACTTAAAAGTGAAATAAGATTTAGAACTTGTTTAAAAGTTTAAAAAGTAGATAAATAAAAAGAAATATCTACAGGTAGATATTTTTGTTTTGTCAACATGTGGTCTCTTCATAACACTATGTATTTCCCTTCTTACCTAAAATCTAAATTATCTACTTCCCTTCTTACGCAAAAGGGTGGAGATATATAATTATTTTGCTTGTTTGAAGACACTGCTGATGTTTTACTGGAGCTGTAGTAATTACTTTGATGAGAGGTTAGTTGGCTAGAATATAAATTGATAATCAGTTTTAAGGCAGTAACAAATGATGATCAAACAGATCAATATAAAAAAAATCACTTTTAAAAAATGCTATAACTCTAATATGTCTACCTCAATTTCTCTTATGTTCTAAACACTGTGCCAAAGGCAGATAGGGTAACAGAGCTATGCACCTTCCAGTAACCTTCTGGCTGTAAATACAGGATTTTAGAAAATCCCAGTTCCAATTCCCTAGCAATAATAATCAGTTTAGCAAACTGTATATTTTCCATATACAGAACTACCTTTGAGTGCTCTTAGCTTCTGTGTTTATGGAAGTATCTGTGATTTTTAATATCTTGTAGATTCTTAACTATTCTCGTTTGCCAATCACTGGTGTTGGTTTGTTACCACTATGCTTTAATTAGCTTTTCTGTGATTTCAGTTGATGATAAATATTTTCCTGACAGACTGTGAAGCCTGATACAAAGTGAGAATAGTATTTGGTGCATGTCTATTTAGTTTTATGCTTTTAGAAGTATTCAGATGCTCCAAGAAGCTTTTCTATTTGAAAGTACTTAGTTAAACAGAATTTCAAAAACTGAGTTTCAAGACTGATGAAAAGTGTAGAACACTTTAAAGGTGTTCTGCCTGTTTTGAAATATATAAATGTTACTAGAGAGTTTAGCTATCATTTGAGTCTTGTGATGAAAATAATATTGTTGTCAAGGCCTGTAAGTAGGGCAGTACTATATGAAGAAGTAGTTGCACTGAATAAAAACAATAGAAGGTGGGTTAATGGTTTTGATTGGGTGCTCTGCACTTAAAAAGGAGCAGAGATAGGTAGCTGGTTATTATTATTTCTTTTTTTTTTTTTTTTTTTTTAAACAAGCTTTGTTTCAAAGGTTTAAGTTAGTAGGAATTCTTTGGGCTCAAGAAAGCGTTATACATAATCCTCTGGCTCCCTCTTCAGAATGCTGCTGTCATAGGTTCTGTTACAATGAAGACCTGTGTGCAGGAGGTAGTTCATGAAGTGATTGATAAACTGGATTTAATAAAACCAAGAAGAAAAACATGTTATACATGTGAAACCTTACAAAAATAAATGTAAATATCAAGTGACTGAATGAAAACTCCAGCTCATTTTGCCTCCTTGTACAAGGAAGTTTCTTATGCTTCAGTAATGAAAATGGATTTTGTTGATATTTAAGTAAAACATACCAGAAACAGCTGTAAAATGAATTGGTGTTTATCAGTTCAAGAAAGTGTTATGTGGCTATTTTTATATTTCAAAAGAAAACCTCTAACTACATTTTGAGAACAGAAAATTGGAATTTTGTTTTACAAATTTAATTGCTTGCTAGAAGTTAACACCATATTTAATTTGCTAGAGTAAGAAAAGTTTTTTTAGTACTCTTCTGCTTTATAATCTCCTTTGAGAATTTGAGATGAACTGGTGTGAAATGGTTATTCAGGGGCAATAGAATTTTTTTCTTCAGTTCAGTAATCCAATTCATACTCTACCAAAAGCCATAGCTAGTTTTTTTTGGGTTGTAGTGGTTTTGGGTTGTTGGGGGTTTTTTTGTTTCTTTGTTTTTGTTTTTGGTTTTTTTGTTGGTTGGTTTTTGGTTTTGGTTGGTTTTTTTTTGCTTTGGGGGTGGGGTTTTTTGTTTTGGTTTTGGATTGTTTTGTTTTGTTTTTTGGGGTTGTTTTGTTTTGTTTTGGTAGGGTGGTTTTTGCTGGGTTTTTTGGGGTTTTTTTGGTTAGTTTGGTTTGGTTTTTTTGTTTTCTTTTTTTTTTCCTGGAGTAACATTTGAACAGTGACACAGTGCAGTGTCTCATACAGAATTCTTCAGGAAGGCTGAAACTTCTGATGTGTTGGTTTGTTCCTCTTTGGCACTGAATTATGGACCACAAGGGACTCTGCTCTGTTACAAAGAGCTTTAATGTTACCCAAATACTTTCTGCTCTTCCTGTACATCCCTCACCCGTTTGTCTTATTTATATTTAGAGCTACTGCTGTGGAAATGAAAACATACCAACACAGAAATACAGAAATCCCTTAGAAAAGTCCCTTCCCTATTTTCATTTCTGAAAGTATTTTATGAGAAAGAACTGTTTATGAAATCCAGTGAGACATACAAATGGACGCCTCTTTGTCACCACTTGCTCCTTGTCTGGTTTGCTGTTTATTTCTTCATGATCGATTGTATCTGTAACTAGGAACCCGTCTTATGGCAATGGTGCTTGAACTTAATGGAGAATCTGTTTTGACTTCCTTTCCTATAACATTTGGACTGAATTGTAACAGCAGTAGATTGCACAATTAGTTTTGTTGTAAATTTTTCAATAGCTCTTTTTCATTACTTCCCTGGGATAACTCCCAAATATAATCAAAAGAGTTTACACAATGGAGAAATAAAAACATAAAATCCATACAAGACCAAAGGTATTGAGTTGGATCACCAATCTGCATGGTCTCCCACAATGTTCAACACCAGATGCTCAAGGAAGTAGAAAAAAATGGTGCAAAGATGGAGTGATTTTTTAAAAAAATTATTTTGTTTAGCACCTCCTAATCTCACAGTGACATGAAGGCCAGGAATTACCTTGAGTCAGAAATGATATCGTGATGTTTGATACTTCTTAATGGACTTCTACAATTTATTTTGTCCAAGAAATTCGAATTCATGTAAATCTTTATCGTTCAGAGTCTTGTATCAATCTAGTTAAATGCTCCTGTGCGAAGTTTCCCACTGGATGTTCATGTTATTAAGGCCTTAAGTCACCTGAGGAGGAGACTATCCCTGCCCATATTTATTCTTTCCTTTCCTCCACGTATTTTTTTTTTGGCCTGTTTTTCCTCCTTGTGAGACTCATCCCTCTTAGTCTGCTTAATTCCTTTCAGTGTTTTTGTGAGGGACAGAACTTCTTGGAAAACCAGTAATTTAATGTGGACTTTCTCTCCCCATATGATTGTTCATCTCCTGGAGATGGGAGTTTTTTGAAGTAAAATTTTCTTTTTATAGAACCTCTTTCTTGTTCAGCATTTTGTATTCATCCACCAATTCATCCGCATGCCCACTAATTCTGTTCTGCACTGTAGTTCCTACAAATTTCCTGGGGAATATATAAGCAATATTGCTGCTGGTGCATACTTGAATTCTCAGTTCTCTCTGGAACTTACTAAAAATAGCTATTATATTTGCTTTTCATTCTTCCTGTAGTGTTGAGGCTGATATAAATAAAAGGCTTTACTTTAAAACCAAATAGTTTGTCTATTTTATTCTTTTGTACATGAATCTAAGTGACTTGCCATTGCGCATGTTATCAGATTTTAAGAATTCTGATGTTAGATTTGGAATAAATCCTCTGAAGCAGAGAAGAAAGAAAATTCTTCTATGAGAACTTCTTCAAGCATGTCAGTGATGAGCTGAGATGCAAAAAGAAGTAATTTACTTTTAGGGGCTGGCTTGTCTCTCAGTGCTCTTATACTGTGATGATCTAGAGAACCTTGCAGGCTCGGTGAGATGATCCTTGCTCTTAAATCTTGAAAGAGGCTTTTCTTACTTTTTCCTTGAACAATCTCATTCTAGAAGGCGTTACTGTTAACAGGTTCAGACAATTTTATGGTGGTCAAATAATTTTTTTTCTATTATTTTTTCATTATATTTCAACTTTGTGAAGAACAAAATGAGAAAGGGTGTTTTTTTATTTCAAATAATTTCTGCCATCCTTTTTAACCTTGCCAGCTTTCTTGCTTTTCTAAAGCCTTTCTGAGTCATCTTTCATTCATAAATGCATCTTGGCTCTGACCTTGGTTATTTTTTGTCTGGCTGTCCATGAAACAAAGCTGTTTTATAAGTGCAACTTAAAAATAGTTTAAAGTTGATCAAAATTCTGAAACATGATTTTTATTTTTTTTAACTTAACCACATATGCAGAATTAATTCTCACTAATTTAGACATTCTTCAGGTTTCTTTGGGTGTAATTAATGTATAATCAGTGACAAAAGAGAGTAGTGTTTTTCTTCTGTAAACTTTTTAATTTTTTTGTGCTTGTGTTCTTCAGTGTTTGCAGGGTGATACAAACAGGTTTGTTGTACAGGAAGGAAATTTTAAGGCTTTAATTCTAGTGATGTGTTTTCTAGGTCCAGCATATAGAAGCTATCCTTTAACCTCTCTTCACGGTATTTGTACTTCTGTTCCCTTACTTGATATGCACAAGCAGACAGGAATTTCACTGGGCTCAGAAGCATATGCTAAAATTCTGGTAATTTTTTGAGTGGGAAATAAACATAGAATTTAATGAATGCTGTGGGTTCCAGTGGAAGAGTACAAATTCTGGGAGTCTGATTTAAGTCTTTTGTGTTTATCCTGGGAAAAGTTTACCACAAGGTCACTTTAGGCATAGACAGCTGCAGGTGACTGCCTGGGAATGCAGTGCAAGGTGGGATTCAGCCCTGGGAGTCCTTCAGGCTGTGCCTCCACGGAGCTCAGAGCACACGTGCTTCCTGCTCCTGGTAAGAGCTGCTGTGCAGCAAAGGGCTGCTGCAAAGCCGCCATAGCTGCCATTCCTTCCATAGCTGCTTGGATCCGCATCTCCAGAGGCGTTCTTATTTCCTCTTCACACTTAGTGTTTCCTCAATATGCCTGTTAGAGCTCAGCTGTAAGGGATGCCACAACTTTGTTGGGTACTGAGCCCTATGAGGGTTTTCTCAAACCAAAGGTAAATTCTATGCTGAATGTTGCCCAGAATTGAAGGCGTGGGTTATGGAGGAGATGCACGGCTTTCAGCTCAGAAAATACCACTGCTGTATCCAGGCCAGTGTGTTGCTTTATGCCACATCTGCCACGCTCTAGTGAGGTACTCAGCACGGGCTCAAGTGCTGGTGGCCTTGCCAGATCCCACTGGGAAGGGAATGATTAGTGAGGCCGCTTTGAAGGGAGCTGCATTCATCAGTGGGTGCAGAGCCCATCCTCAGCTGTCCATGATCTGGCACGCCTCAGGGAGCTGCTGAAGGAGCAAGATGTCTGGCTGGGGAAGCTGTTCTATTTTCATCTCAGTGCTGAGCATTACTTACGATATTGAAAAGACATGATTCAGTTCTGGAAGACAAATCTTTCTCCCTGCATGTACTGCTGTCAGTGATCCTCTCTCACTCTCAGGGTTATTAAAGTCTTGTATGAGGACTTGTATCTAAGAAAGTAAATATTGTCATGCCCATTACAGCTTTCTGTATGCAAAGGAAGTTTTATTAGGACACTAGGAAGTAATTTCTGAGTTCGCATGAGGCACCTACAGTGAGATTAAAGGATGCTCTTTGCTCTAAGCGTGTCGGGTTTCACATGTCATATTTTAGCGTAGGCTACATTGCAGATTTAATTTTTCAAGTATGTGCATTTAAGGTCAAATAGGGAACTGCCTTACCTCTTCAACAGAAAATATTTCACCTCTTGTTACAAGATTTACATGGATACTTATGTAGAAATTGCAAATTTGTTATTCTTACAGAGTACTTGCATTTTGCGTGCCTATGTGTGGTAATTACATAAGTAAATACAGGAGTATTCCTTTTTATTCACGATGAAAGCTTCATTTCTAGATTTAGGTGGTTTGTAGTCTGGGATTCTTGAGAATTTCCTCTGTATTGTTCTAGGACAATGATCTGCTTCCTGTTTCCTCTTTCTGACTGGTAATTTCTTTTGCCTTTCCACAGATAAAGGAAACAAGTTTCTTCAGCTCTTTGTCACTCTCTTTATGAAGTAATTTTTAAAAAAGCTCTATGAAACAACACAGGGCTTAAAATCAAAATGCTGGGAAATACTGTTGGGTAAAAAGTGCTTCACGGGCAAGGACAGGGATTCCATCTAGGAGGGCTCTTTCCAACCTTCCATTGTCCTTCCTTTTCCTTCAGCACAGCTGGGTACTCTTGAGCTTTACTCACTCAAGACTGCCTAAGCTAAAGCTCCTTCATAGATAAAGTCCTCTGTGTATATTTATGCTTTTACATCTAAACAAAATGCATATTTTATTGTTATGTGGTGGTTTCCTTGGGTTCAGTGCTATGCTGTTTGATTAAAACTGTATGCTTGTGGAACAGTTTTCTTACAAACATACAGCTTGAATTGCAACTCTGTTGTAGTGTATGATTAAATATTTGGCCTTTTGAAAACCTCAATATTAATGTCTGATTTTTAGAATGTGACTGGTGTGAGGTGTAAGCTTTGGGGCTTGATAATGGTAAATAAGGATTGTACTTTTTTTTTAACAGGTTTGGACATTTTTTTGTTGGGCCTTTGGTGCACTGTTGTTTGAGTATCTGCAATACCTTAGAAGAGTTAACTGTTTAATTCTTTATCAGCTGTTTGTTAATGTCCAAATAGTTTTGTGCATTGTGAGACATTATTCATGAGATTTGTTTGAAACTTATGACTTTTTTCCTTTTCTTCTGTCTTTTGAGTCATAACTTGTAATTCAGATGCTCTCAGGCAATATCACAACTTGAATAAAATGAAACTTGCAGATTTTGGGGGAAAAACCATGATACCTACTGGCAACTATTCCTGCTTTCCCTTCATCCCTCTCATTGCACAGAACTCATGCTGTAGCTCTGTGGTTTTGTGTTTGTGGTTTGCAGAAAAAAGCCCACATAGTAAGGCTAGGAGACTCATTAAAGTGAAATATTGATTTAATTAATACCAGCAATATCCTCTAAGAGAGATAAAGGTGATAAAGTCTTTCCTAAAGGGCGGTAGAGGTAAATTTTCTATTTAAAGATACTAAAATGGAAGTAACAAAAATTATATGAACACATGCCAGAAAGGAAAATAAATAGAAGCAGGAAAGACATTTCAGATACAACAGTCTCTACTTCATTCTTGAGTCAAGGATTTTTCTCACTTTAACTGGCTTCAACTGCATCTTCTTGGTTCTGACCTCTCTGTATGTGCAGTTTGCTACTACATTCATTGAAATGAGTCTTTGGCTGTGTACCAATACACATTCCGTTATCTGGGATAACGCAGTTTACAAAGCAGGCTTAAAGGGAACCTTTGTAAGAAGTTTTGTCTTTTGAACTTGCAGTCAGATTCAGACTCGGTCTCCTAACTTTTATATCTGATGCTTTTGACTTTTTTGTTATGTAAAAATGTCCAGCACTTCTAAAGAAAATGTATGCATGAAAGTTCCTGTAGTGGGCAGCTTTAAATTCCAATGTTGTTTACCAAATGAGCTCATATTGTTTCACTGATGTATTATTGATCTTCTTACTCTGTCAGTAGCTGCAGAGCTTTCATCATCACTGTATTACAAATTCAACTTGCTGATTGAAAGAGCATATATGTGTCTATTGCTAAATAGTTCTTTTTAATCTTAAAATTATTTTAATTTTCAGTAAATATGTTCAGTGGTGGCTTTTCTCAAAGTACTGTTTGTTACTTAGTTTGTTGCTAAGTTGCAATAAGCTTAAAATTATAATCGACTGGCTACAAAAAACCTTTCTGACTTTTGATTTTTCTTTACAGATCATGTTCAAAATGAAGAAAACTATGCACAAGTACTAGATAAATTTGGAAGTAATTTTTTAAGTCGGGATAATCCAGATCTTGGCACAGCTTTTGTAAAATTTTCCACACTTACTAAAGAATTATCGACACTGTTGAAGAACCTGGTGAGGAGTTTCAAACTTTCTTAGCTTTTAACTAGTTTCAAAATAAAGTATAATACAACTGCATGATCATGATGACTAATGGCACTTTTTGAGATGCTTTCAGCTTTTTTCAAAAACAAAACCAACAATTTCTGCAGAGAGGACCTCTAAAAGGTGTTATTACACACTCTCTGTGTTTGATTGTTAATTGGCAGTTAAGAAGGTAAATATAAATGTTGAGACGTCACTTGAGTCATCATTCTCAAGTGATTGATGGTGATACATACCTCATGGACCTTTATTTTAAATCATCCCTCAACTTGAAGTCTTTCCAGTTAAAGTATCATTAGTTATGGCTGTTTTGTTTTACCACAAAAGAAGAAACATTCACTTTTCAGAAGGAAAAGAACATTTTAAGCATGTTTAAATGGTGTTAACAATCCTCTCTCCCTGCAGTATATAAAGCATCCATTGCTTAAATACCAGTATTTTGAAGGCGGTTTAAAGTTTTGTCTCATTTAAAGTTTGCCTTAGGCCTTTTATTTCTGGAATATGCATAATAAAACTACAGTCATAACAAATATCTTTGAACAAAGTAATGAAGCCACATTTCTTGTGAAATCATATTTCATGGGCTTTGTAGCTGTTATAATCAGAAAGTCATAGCTTCAATTTTACGTTTCTCTTATATATGGGCTTATTTCCAAGCTTTTTTGGTGTGTGAAGTACAAGTGATATTACAGACTTGTCTTCCTAGAGTCTCTAACACAACCATAACTGCTGTAGGTCACACCAAAAGTCCCTGTGGCAAAGTTCCCTGGCTTTGACAGCTACCCAAGATTTAGTTTTCTGCTTTCCTCGTAGACACTTCTGTCACACTGGGTTATTTTGACCTTCTTTAATTTAAATTTAGCACACAATTAAAAGTAAGTATTTTAAAATGTGAATTAAAGGGCAGTTTAAAAACAGTTTGGGACTAGAACTCAAGTTTTTTGGAAGCTTTCCGGACTTTGTCATTCCTATCGGGGCATCCACAGAAATTTTTAACCTATTTCAACCAGCAAACAAAATATCAGGGTTAATTAATTAATTAATGAATTAAAAATAGTGCTGGTCAAGTGGAAAAAGCACTTTTAATTTAAGAAGACACACTTATTCAGAACATTATACTATTACAGCTAGATTATGAAGCATTATCTATCTAAATTCTTGTTGACAGGATTCAAAATTGGCTGTTCACTAATTTACTTCATTCATCAGTCTCAAAAAGACAACAAACTTATTTTACAACTGTCTCAGCATTTTAAAACCATTTCTTTTTCTCCTTTCTTCTCCTTGAGATAGAAAATTCTGTTTTGTTGTTCTTAGGCATCATTCTGTTTAATACGATTACAATGAAAGAAAAAAAAGACTTTTATAATATCAGAGTAGAAGTTGAGGTCCATTGAAAGAGCAGTTGAGAGGAGGACTCTAATGTCACTGATTAAGCCCCAAAGTAGGTGCTGAGGCTTATGTTGATAAAATTAATTGGAAAAATGGCAGGAGTTGTTAAGATGAATGGCAGGCTAATAGGTTTGGAGTTTTTCTTTCTTTTTTACCTAGAACAGTTGTTGATGCCTTATTTAATAAAGGTACAATAAAATAATGAATGGTCTTCAAAGACATAAAGATGAATAAGGACTAGAGCTACACAGTAGACAATGAAAAAATGCTCTACAAATTTGGATCCTTTTGTTAAATCTTTGAACTTCAATTATGATTCATTAAATTGTTCATATGAATTGTGATATTATGGATATTTCATGAGAAGAAGTGTACAAAATAACTTATTTTCTTCTTGGTCAATTATAGAATGACTTCTTTTAGAGTGATATTCACTTACTATGAAGTAACACCAACAACTTTTATTAGATACACAACTTTTGGGAAGCATAATTTTGAAATGATTGCTCAGCACACAAGGGCAAGAATAAAAGTGTGTCCATTAATCATTTTAACAAGGCCAAATAAGTTGCTCTGCAGTTTTTACTATTAACTGTTGATGTTATCACTAAATATAATGTCTGAAACTTAAAATCTATGAATATAATAGTTAAGTTGTTGAAACTTTGTTATTAATATTATCTTATAAGAAGGACACGCAGTGACCCCTCCTGTAAGATTTTATAAAGTTAGGTTTTACATTGGGATTGGCCATTGCCAACACCGGTCTATGTTTTCAGTAAACTCTTGAGTGTCACACCAGAATAAATTTCTCTGTTTTTTCACTTCTACCTCCTTTCCCATTTCAGGTTTCATTCTTTATGCAGTAATTCATTATAATAGTGCATTTAAAAGATGTATAAAAACCTATGTATATGAAAATGAGTGTGTCAATATCTTTACTTTGATCTAGATGATGTTTTGGCAGAACATTTGTAACACTTGCAGATTACTGTTTTGAAAATTTACATGGTGCTTGCCTTTTTCCAAGTGTTTAAAGCCTGTTTTTCTCTACCTCTCTTTCCTGTAAATGTCCTCAGATAATATTTGCAGGCAATTTATCTTTCGTTCACAACCCTCACCAAATTGTCATATGTATTTCCATCTGTTAAGGGTTTTTTCCTTTATTTTGCTCTATATGTGAGACTGTTTTGCTTTATCAGATGTGCTTTGAATTCATTTGGGCTACTGTTTTATCAAGTCTTCAAGAATGTACTAAATGATTCCAAATCTTTACCATATTGAAGTGGTACACTGCTATTTATCTTTGATTTTTTGGGGTTTTTCTATACCCAACATACTAGCTGGCTACTGTTCAGTCATTTCAAGCCAAAAATTAATGGCTTGAATTGGTTATCCTTAATGGATACACCTGGAGAAATGAAAAAAACTCCAGTGTCTTTTGAATATATGAGGAGTTTGAGTAGAACACTAGACCTGGAGAATCTGTTTAAGTGGTTGTTTGGATATTCTTGTCGGTAATCAAATAGCCATGAACTCAGTGGGGTGAAATTTAAACTCATTAGAGTTTGAGGAGATGTCAGATTTACACAATGGACAAGCAAAGATCAGTCTTCCCAAAAAGGGGGGGATATTCAAAGAGCTTGTGATTCTTTTGGGTCCTTCTGTTCATGGTTGAATTAACATGTGTTTTGTATGTTACCTGCTTGTGGCACAGCAGGTCCTTGCTTCTTACTCAGGAGGCTGTAGGAGGCATTTGTACCCAAATGTTTGCTTCAAGAGGATGGATATTACCTTGAAGTGCTTTCAGAACTTTGCTTATGTGCTATTTGTAAAATTCTGGGTTTAGGTCACCTTGTTTAAGTAAATGTTAATTACGATGTTTCTATGTCTCATGCAAGTAGATATTTATTAATTCTTCCCAGACCTGAATTTAGTATTAATTTTAAAATGTGAGGTGGTTGCAATTTGATTGTTGGAAGTAGTTTGATAAGATCATAATAAATCCTTTTGAATGACGATGTTTTTGTTTTTAGCTCCAAGGTTTAAGCCACAATGTGATTTTCACTTTGGATTCTCTCTTAAAAGGAGACTTGAAAGGTGTTAAAGGGGTAAGTGTTGCAAACTAAGTTTTTATTTAATGTTCAGCTGTCTAGTGACTGTTTTCCTTTCACTCATGAGATTATTTCTTATGTTGGCATTTATTAATATTCTGTATTTAATAAAAAGAACAAAACTGGCATGACTGCAATGCTTCTTGAAAATTTAATTGTAAGTTACTGTGTTAATGTGCACAGGAAAGAAATACTTTACAAGATTGAAACCCAATATTTTTTTCCAACTGCTGTCTGAAAAGTTTTAAAGAAAACAGTATTTTTGTTGCTATTTATTACTTGATAACTACAAAGACAAAGTTTTAAAAATGTTCTAAGAAAATTTTCTATTTCCTAAGGACCTCAAAAAACCTTTTGACAAAGCCTGGAAAGATTATGAAACCAAATTGTAAGTATATTTCTCCTACTTTGCTTTGGTTTTTATGGTGTTGGGTTTTTCTTTTTATGAATTATTATTAGTAGTAGTATTAGCATTAGTATTAGTGGTATTAGTAGTAATATTAGCATTGTTATTGTAATTATTATTATATAGTTATTGGTTGTTTTCCCCAAGTAACACACAAACTAGAGAACAGAGTTGAAGGAAGGGCAGTTTCATGGCTCAATACCTTCTGGAGACTTAAAATATACAGGATTTGGTAGAGGAGCTGATCTTCAGAATGTCTTCTTTGATATTTAATTTTTTTTTTTCCCTAAATAATGCTAGATACGTTTTAGTAGAAGGAATTCTCTAAATTTTTTCTTATTAAAATTTCAGTACAAAGATTGAAAAGGAAAAAAGAGAACATGCAAAACAGCATGGGATGATAAGAACTGAGATAACAGGAGCTGAGATAGCAGAAGAAATGGAAAAGGAAAGGCGGCTATTTCAGCTACAGATGTGTGAAGTAAGAAACAAATTTCGGTTTTTAATTGCAACACCATAACTTATTATTAACAGACCTTGTGGGCCTTACTTGAAGGTGGTGAAATCTTTGTTGTTTAATGGGGATGGAGGGAGGAAATTCTTTTAATGTGACACAGTACAGCCATATAAAGATAATTATTTTAGCAACTCTTGTACAAAACTTGGCTTCTTTTTGTTTTATTCCTTTTCCTCGTTCTTAGACTATTGTGGGAAGGTTCTTGGGCTGAAAATACACTGTGGAAATATTTCTTATTTTATCAGGTTTATGGTTGAGAAGTATTTTGATATCTTTCTTCCAATATGCTTTCTAAAGCCTTATAAAATTTCTAATAAAGTGATAAATGATAGTGATAACCTTAGTTCCATAAAACTGATTTTTTATAATAATAGTTCTTTTAATTACACTTTAATGGGGATTACTTTAAATTGCACAGTGTTTGTACTTTCAGATTATTTCAGTAATGACTACAGTAGCATTAAAAAAAGGAAATCTTTAGACAGTTGTAAAGGATGAAACTTTTTTCTTGGATTTGCTTTATGTTTTGAGGTGTTTAAATTTTATGGAGTGGCCAGATAAGCAGTTAGCTGTTTTAATGTTTGTTTAGCAATGGTGGAGTGGTGTTTTGTGGGTCAGCACCCAGGTTAAACCCAGAGTTTAATTCATTGAGCAAATGGTGTTTTATTATTTGATAACTGTTGAAGGTTGTGATACATGATTGTCAACACGTTTTCCATTGTCTACACAGTATCTTATTAAAGTTAATGAAATCAAGACAAAAAAGGGTGTGGATCTTCTGCAGAACCTTATTAAATATTATCATGCACAATGCAAGTAAGTGCTGCAATGCTTTAAGCTTTAGTTACAATTTTCTTTTTAACACAAGATTTTGTTTCCATTTGTTTGAATGTATCAGGACTTTTTTTCATAATTGTGATGTGCCAGGTGTCTGAATCTTCCTCTTCTGAGGCTGTAGACTTCCAGCAGAAATGTCAGAGTGAGTTCGTGGGGCAGGGCAGTGATGGAGAAAGAGGCCAAAAGAAAACCTTTCATGTTGCTTATAAAAATTAATTTTAGTTCCTGAGGCATAGATCTAGAATGCATTTCTAGAAATATCTTGTTTATTCCAATTAATAGTTTTTAGTCTTTTATTTAAATTTTAAAACCACTCTGAAAGCCAGTAATTTCTTTGAATTTCCTTGAGGTGAAACTGGTAAGATCAGTCATCAGTAGGACCACAAAGGCAAACACAGAGGAGCTTAAGTTAAACACAGGAAAAAGATTTTAGAAATTACTGAAGGAGAAACATGTTGGCTAGAGCAGTGACAAGTATAAGCTAAGCTAAATTCTCTCTAATTTGATATTTGTTTAAGTCACAACAGTGTTTCTCCACCGTTGAAAGATACTGTACTTTAAACTTATAGGAAGGGTTTTTTTGTTGGGGTTTTTAGTTGTTTCATTCTTTGTTTAGTTTTGAACATGGAAGAAGCTGGATATGTTTTATTGGGTTTGCTGTTTTTCTCCATGAGATAATCTACCTTGTGTTATGAATTAGATACATTCCTGATAAAGCAAAGGTATTTTTCATTCCAGTTTCTTCCAAGATGGCTTGAAAACAGCTGATAAACTTAAACAATATATTGAAAAGTTGGCTGCTGACTTATATAATGTAAGTTTACTCACAAGTACCTTTATATCTGAAAATGAACTTTTTTTATATATAAGTACATTTTAAATATAACTACAAGGGTCTGTATTTAATTTGCATCTTATAAATGAAAAGTGCGTTATTTGAAACTGAACATAGCTAGATGAAGAAAAGACATCTTGACTGTTAAACTTCATATGCAGTTTTTAGAGCTATTAGGAAAAGTAGCTTCCATTCTACTACTAATTAAATCAAACATTAAGATAAAACTACTTTTAAGTGTGAATATTGGAATCAGCTCATATTATTAGCATTAATTGTAGTACGTTTTCACTTTTTAAAACCAAATTGCTTAATGATAGCACCAAGGTTTTAAAATGAATTAATTTGTGATGTTCATTGGAGAAAAGTAATAACATAGAATCAAAGACCACTTGTCACCCATGTGTTTTTGTATTCTATAATCAGAATTACAGTAATCCCATTTGCTATTGTCATTTGTTGCTAAATTAAACTGCTTTTTCATTCCTTAAGTAATCTGTCAAATTTATTGGAGTTATTTTAATATTTCAGAGGCTAATTTAGTTGCATTAGATATAGTAAGCTATTACAATGCAACAGAACAAACAGTGCATGTGGAGTTGTATATTCATTTTAATTTGCTTTTCAAGGAGTACATGCATAGAAGGTGAGGATATAAGAATGGACTGGTCCATGAAAATAAACTCAACTATTACAAAACATAAAATAATTGAGCTAGTTGTTCAGGACATCTAAAATGGTATATTGAAATGCATAAAACATTAAAATTAAAGTTCCATCCAGCAAGCATAAAATGGCAATCTCTTTCTATAGATAAAGCAGACACAAGATGAAGAAAAAAAACAACTTACAGCTCTTCGAGATTTGATAAAATCTTCTCTGCAGCTTGATCAGAAGGAGGTAAATAATTTAGACGTTTTTCTTGGAGTTAATGTAAATTTGTGAATTTTATATTCAGAAATTGGTTTAATTAATGTTCAATTTGTGTAGTTATTGTTACAAAAGAGTTGGGCTTTGAACATTATGGCAAAACTAATATTTTCTATGTTCAACTAAATATCAAGAACCAATATTTTTACATTCGTTTTCTGTTTCCATTTTATGTATGAAAATAAATTATTCCTTTTTTTTAATATACTTTCTTAATGTACTGTAGGAACAGTTGTAATGGGTCAGATAAATGCTTCATCTAGCCCAGCATCCTGTGCTTGACAATGATAAAGAATGATTGTTCCGGAAAAAAAATAAAAAGAAGGAATGACTCTTCCTTCTTTTGTTCTGCATCCTCCAGCTAGTTTGTGTTGAGGATTTTCCTGACCCAGGTGATCCCAAGGCAGAATGAGAACCAGAGACTTGCCTTTACCTATGGTTTGCCCCTTACTATTCATCTGCTAACTCAGGTGGATTTTGTGCTGTTGTTCTCCTTTCCAAACTCCTTTTGCTAATAGTATCTGGTAAGGAAGAAAATTTGTTTGCTATTCAGACAGCAGGGTCTGAGACAGGGCAGTTAAAAAGTAAAGTTCATCATCAAATGCGCTGGTATCAAAAGGGGAGGGACGCACGTGATATCCATTGCAGATGTCCTGGAATACTTCTTGAACTAGGAGATAACATAATAACACACGTCACAGCTTTTACCTGAGATAATATTTTGACTTATCAAAATCATAGTGCCTGAGAGAAGTACTGAATATCCCATGGTGACAGTGACTGTTGGGAGGGTCAGTGTAGCTTTCCTTCAGGAAAAGTTTGCTTACCCTCTGTTCAGTTTTCTTGTAGGAATATAAGACATTCATATTTACAGAGTGTCTGTTATTAAATATGAATTATAACTAAACATTAGACAGATGCCATTCTGCTGAATATATATGATCATCCAAATATATGACTGGACAGTATTGCTAATATCATATATACATAAAAACATAATTTGCAACCAGGTTACTGAGTCAGCCAACTGATGCCAGTTAACAGTGGGTGTTGAGAGTAAAATGTGGGGCAATAAACACTGATACTTCCCCGGAATAGCCTCCCATTAGTAGACTGGCTTGGAAATCTTTGAATTTGTGCAGTTGCTTTTTGAAGAAGTGTAAACCATCAGCTTGTTACAGCTGTTCCTTTCCCACCATGGCTGCATGTTGTGTGGAAAAATCTTTCCTCTTTTATTTGTTTTGAACTTTTAGATCTGCATACCCTATTCAGGATCTGAGTGTGTGGGAATTTATGATATCCTCACTAGATACCTTTTGATCTTTTTTTTGTTTTTCCATATAAAACCTAACATTGACTTGCTTTTTGGCTAGAGGAGGTGTGTAAGTTTAATCATCTGTAGGGCTATAACCATATCATCCTGTTTTTGAATCTTCATGGTGAGCTCACAGCATCTTATTCTTCTCCTCTGCATCACTTGGCATTTTCTTATGCTGGTCTTCACCTGTCATTTGTTGTCAAGCTACTCACTATCGTTGAGTTCCTGAGAAATTCTTCAATCAGCCTTTCTTGAGTATCCTGAATAATTTAATAGCATCTAACAAACTTTGACAGTTTGTTGTTCACCGTTTTCCAGATTGTTTGTGTTAGACACCACATATGCTGGCGCAGCTTTCTGTGAAACTCATTAGGCTGTTTCGTGCTTTTAACCTGTTATCTCACCTGAGGACTTCTCCTCTTGTTCTGTGGCAATGTAATTCTTTCCCTTTCATAAGGAAGGATAAGTTCCCATTGAAGGTCCAGGTACACTGCATCAGTCATCATTTGCTTACTGATTCCTCCAGAGAACTCCAGAGAACAGGAAATTTTTGTCACAACCTTTCTGTACAAAAGATGCACTGATTTTCCAGTATATGTAATAATAAACATACTCTTCAAAGTAGTTTTTAATAATGTCTCTTGTGTGGGGTGAAACTAAAAAATCTTTACGTTCCTGGAATTCTTCTGACATTTTTGAAAAATAGGACTTTAGTAACTGGGGCAAGTATTTTCATGGGCTGTCATGTAATTTTATAGATAGCCCATTGTGATTATGGCCACTGCGTGTAGATGTGTGGCTTGAAGTTAGTTAATTGACTAATGTGAAATCACAGTTAATAACGAATGATGGATGAGTAATTTCTTACAGTAGTGGGTTTTTTTTTCTTTTGAATACTTGCTTATGTGTGCTTCCATAACATAGGTGTACATCATACAGCAGACAAGCCTTGAGCAGGAGGCTGTTCCACTTCTAATCCCATCATTCTGAAGGACAACACGGCCTTACAACACACTGTACATGTTTTTTAGGATTTCTTTCATGTCACAAATGCTGACAGGAGTACTACAGAGCCTCTTTGAATAGATCCCAATTTATTGTAAAAGCTGCCAGCTCTTTCTGGTGCTCGATTTTCCCCTATCTCATACTTAACAGTCTTTTCTTATTCTCTGTTTGGTATCTCTTTTCCCCTTCCATCTCCAAGGTACATGTGGACTTACCAGATCTCTTCCATAATACTTTCAGAGCTTTCCATACAGGCATTACCTTTGTCATCTCCCTATTATCTCAATCACTCTGAACATAATTCCTGCTCGTTCTTCATCATGAATTGATTCCCAACACACAGAGCAACAAGACTTGTTTTCCTCTCATGTACCTTTTCTTCCACAAGCTGATTATTTGGGAAGCAAAGAAAAATGTCCCCTCCTCTTCTGGAAGCTGCCTATGTTGTTGAGTTCATGCTTCTTGACAATCAGCCAGTTCTTGGAAATAAAGTAGGACAAATGTGTGGTTGTTCTTCAGTACTGTGTCTTGTGCATTCATGGCTGCATATGGTTCAGTCCATACAAGTCAAGTTTCAGAATGCTCATAGATTATTATAAGGCAGAGTAACATACGAAATATAAGGTTTGGATTTTTGGTTACTTATTTCCTGGACATGTAGTAAAAATATTGTGTTTTAGTGGAAAATAAACTCATCTAAAATATAAAAGTAAAGTTAAATATCAATGTGAAGTCAAATTTTGAAACTTGAATACATGTTGAAATAAAGTAGCTTCACAGGCATTACCAAAATAAGCTGTGCAACTGTTCTGACTGTAATTGCAGTGTGGGCAAATTCTAGGACTCTTGCAAAACTGTGTATATATGTGTATATAATATATGTATATAAATTTATAAATATTTAAAAAAAGTAGTTTGAAGAGAATTGAAATTGTCTTAGAAGAAAAAGGAGCAGTATTGTGATTCTCGGATATCCAGGCAAATCACAGGAGAGAGAGAGAGAGAGAAATGCTGTAATGAAAGAATCTGGTTTTTTTGATAAAATGACCATTTGATCACGTTGATGTTCAAGTTTCTCTTTCCAAATCAACATGAGGACTTTGACTCATGAAATTCTGCTGCATGACATGAGTTGGAGTGTAATGATACTGGCAAGTATTGAGGAGCTTGATAAAACAATGTGTTGCTTAGGTATTCGGAGTTTAATCCTGAAGCAGCATGGCAGCATTCATTACTCCTTGGCTAAGAGACAGCAAAGCCTGACATGGCCTGAGTTTTCACCAATCAGCCTCCATCATTGTGTATATCCAACTCTTCAAGTACATAAAGCTGGACTTTATTATTGTGACAGATGGCCTGGTGGATTATGATTAAGTATACATTTTCCCAGTTTTATTAGTGCATTATAATCTCATCGCTGGAAAATTTATGGATTAATGGAATTATTGAAGAACATGAAATGAATGGGATTTTCTCCAGTGGATTTGTAAAAAAAATCAGAAGTACTCTTACCAAACATTGCTTTGGCAGGGAAACAGTTTGAAATAATAAAATTGAGGCTCCAGTTGTTTGTAGCTATAAGTTTCTTTGACCAGGAGAAGGAAGTTGAAACTAGTGATTCCTGTCCAAACTGTAAATTCTGCCACCTTTAACCTCTTCAGAGCTGCTATGAGATAAGTGAGATGTCCTGACATTTTCAAGGTCTCATAATCCTGTTTCCCTGTTGCACTTGTTCCAGGTGTTTATTTAGCATTATGGGCATCTGTAATGACCTTACACATTTTTCTGGCATACCTGTCCTTTCATCAGTGAAAAAAGTAGCACTGTAATCACTGCAATTACCTGGTTCCTGGAAAAGCACATCTTGACTGTGTTTGAATCCTGGGCTGTGCAGCAGTGCCAGTGCTGCAGCTTCATTGCAGGAAGTACCATTGACATTGGCTCTGTTACACGCAGTGTCTCTTGTGGCCACTATTGTGCTGTCTTCGTGTCAAGTTGGGGCAGATTCTGTTACTTGGTGCAAGAATGATCTAATTTTGGAAAATTGCTGTGGTTTGCGGCTTTTGGAAAAAGTATTTTAATGGATACTAGTGTAATTTTAATTGTGTAAATCATCTGATCTTGTATGTTGCAAAATGCTCATATCCTAAGAAGCTTAAATTTTAAGAGAAACCGGGCCTTTAATACAGGCTTCTGTTCCCTATTTTTGTCTGTTAATTATTTCTACAAATAACAGCATTAAGTTGAATATAGCTAATCTTTTGTGTCTGTTTTGTCAACTATTTCTTTACATTTTGATTTATTTCCCCAAATCTCCATCTCATATGCTATTTGCAACAAGAACTGTATCTCATTATGTTCTTTCCTATGCTAATACCATTAGGACCCTAATACCAATAGGGATTTGAAATTTGCTTTTAGCAAATGAGCTGCTGATTGTGGTGGCGTGAGCACTGCTGGCAGTCCCCAGCTCGCAGCAGCCTTTGTGCTGCTTCCAACCACAACTGCCAGTTTTACCAAAGCACTTCTCTAAAGTCTGTGGCAAACTTGTTACAAAATGAAAAACAACTGTGAGCACCTTGAATAAACCAAGAGAGAGTAATCTTCAATATATATTGATTGTGGTAGTAAGAAACTAGGCTTTAAAGAGGAAAGGTTATTGACAAGGGAATAATTGAACTTCCCATTCTTTTGTTTTTGTTTGCGGTTTTTTTTTTTTTGGTGGGATGTTGTCAAATTTTTTACAGGTTATTATTTCACAATTCTATGTAAAACCAAATTGATGTGCCCTTAATTATAGCTTTTTGCATACACTTGAAAAAATTAAAAGTTAACTTTGGGCCTGATCTTTTCCAATGGAAATTCAGAATTAGGTCTGATGGTGGAAGATACAATATAACTATTATTTTAGGCAATTTAAAGATTATAAAGATGGGAAGGCATATTAAAATTTGATCCTGCAGTCATCTTAGTTGTTTTGTGAAGCCAAGGTCATATATGCCAGGTTGCCTGGAATTTTGTTATGATGTTTTGTTACTTGATGAGAAAAAAACCCAATATGCCTAAAAAAATAGTTCTTGCCTTCTCTCTATTAGTGTCTTTAGAAAGGGGAAATATTGTTTTAACAATGGGGGCTATAAAATTTATGTTCAAGGGACATGTTTTTTTTAAATAAATAATAATTCTTATTTTAAATTATTTGCTTTCTCTTTCCTCTATTGCTTTTGCCTTTCGTGATCGAAGTCTAGGAGAGTAAGTCAATGTTTTAATGAATTTTGGGGATTTTTTTTCTGATGTGCTTGTAACAAGTTAATCCATTTCACTTAATTGTTTCACTAGATCAGGCCAAAAGTTATTTCAGCTGCCTTCATTCACTAAAACTCATGAATTATACATATTTTTAATTTAAAAAAAAAAAGTGATTATTAGCATTTGTCTTTGTTTATATCTGTGTTCCTATATATATATGCATGCTGTATTCTGTTGTTTTCTTTTTGAAATTTTATCTTAGCCTTTTACTCTTTGCTTATAAGATTGTACAATATTAAATATCTCTATTCTAAAAATCTTTGTTTTGAGATGCATATTTGCATCAAAGGCCTAATGTATTAATTAAATCTTGAACATGCATCTAGTTCAAGATCATGTGGTGTAAAAGCAAGCACTCCTATGTGTGTAAAACATGCTGTAGGAGTTCTCTCCCCTTTTTTTAATCTTTATTAATTTGTGATGTTGTAGAGAAGAAAAAATAGGCTTAAAGGTTAGGAAAGTTTACTGTGCACATCAGGAGAACATTAATGCTGTTTTTCCCTTTTTCAGGATTCACAGAGCAGGCAAGGAGGATACAGTATGCATCAGCTTCAGGGGAATAAGGAATATGGCAGTGAGAAGAAAGGTTATCTTTTGAAGAAGAGTGATGGGTATGTTCTGGTAGCACATAATAGTGAAAACTATTACTATGTTCATGCTCTAATTTTGACTGTTTTCTACTGTGATTGCTTCAGGAACATTCTCCTAATGCATGCGCCACAAGTACTTGAGAGTTCCAAAGTTCAAACCTGAACATAGAACTAAATTTCATACAGCAAATATAAAAAGAATGACAAGCAAGCATAAGAAAATGAAGTCATAGTTAAAATAAAGCTATTGTCTTTATAACTCTCTAAAAGATGATTAAGATCTGTCACAAATCTCTAAGTTTCTTTTGATAAGGCATTTAGTAAAATTTTGACTGCATCTGTCTGTTTCTTAAAGCTAATCATCTCAAAATGATAATGATATTAACACGTGTTTTGAAGTCAGGTCTAGTTACTGAACTTGGTATGATATTCTTATGTAGGTTAAGGAAAGTATGGCAAAGAAGGAAGTGCACTGTTAAAAATGGAATTCTCACCATATCACATGCAACGGTAAGTTATTTTTATACTTTTATATGAAAATAATAAATTAACATCCTTTACTGGTGAATCTGTTGCCGCTGATCTGCTATTGCAAAAAGGATGTTACTTCAGCTTCTGACTGTTGAAGTTTTGTGAAACTGTAGCTTATGAAATTAATCAGTAGTTTTATAAGAAAATGGCAAATACATTGAACAGACTTCTCAATTAATACTTCAGATGGATTTGCTTATAAGGATTTTCATGGTATATATGTGAAACATGTAATTTGGAAACTTGAGAAGTATTTGATATTAGGTTAGAGTCTGACAGATGAGTGAATGTGTTTAGTATTTTGAGTTCTTTCAATTAAAAGTTTGAAATGCTGGAAAGTTTTGATCACAGTGAGTTCTTGGAATCAGGCATATATCTGAAGGATTTTCCTAGGAATGGTCAGTCATGAGTAGCTCCAACGTGATCATGGTGGAGGCAGTGCTAGAGCTGCCTTGTGGGAGTATGACATGAACTTGTTGGAAACAAGCACAGGAGTTGCTTGTGTTAAAGGAGATGGTCTCATTTCCTCACCCCTTTTCCCCCCTTTGCCCCAAATTCCACTGACAGACATCAATTTCTAAAATTTACTACTTGTATAAACCCAAAATACCTCAAAGGTACATTTAGTTATGATGTCTTAAGTGACTTAATTGCAGCACAGAATATTGGTATTGGTATTTATTCTGAGTTCTGAAACTCCAGATCTTCAGCTTTCCACTTCTCTTTTAAAGTTTTAGTACTATATGTTTGATTTGTTTAAAATGGGAAGAAACTTGGAATATGGGCATGCTGTAATGAAAAACTGCATTATAGTTTTGCCATAGTTGATGAAATGCAATTAAAAAATATGTTAACATTAGCATATTGTTAATTAAGGGGGGGGTTTCATCTCTTTCAGATAAAGTGTGGCCACAAAGATTTTAATTTTGCTTAGATTTAGCAATGTGTCCGTTTTGAGAGACCGAGTCAGACCAAGAGCTGCTGGTCTCCAGTTTTTTGAGGGTGGATATGTGTGCATGTCCAGGCTTTAAATAGTATCATACATGCCCACTCCCCAAAAAGGGAAAATAATCCTAAATCAATACATTTTTAAAGTAAAATAAATTTTCTTTTTAGTCCAACAGGCAACCAGCTAAACTGAATTTACTGACCTGCCAGGTGAAGCCAAATGCTGAAGATA
Organism: Eulacestoma nigropectus; assembly: GCA_013397775.1. Taxonomy (NCBI): domain Eukaryota; kingdom Metazoa; phylum Chordata; class Aves; order Passeriformes; genus Eulacestoma; species Eulacestoma nigropectus. The sequence goes on along the minus strand of VZTE01005484.1, from coordinate 1,621,470 downwards.
AGAAGTCCTTTGATCTAATATCACGTATGTAGCGACTATAGCACAGTCTTGCATTATGTGGGATTTCTGAAATGTCATTGCGAGATGCTTTGAGTAGAACACAAGGCTAGAGCTCGAAGTTCAGGTCTGTATCCAGACACATACAGTGCCTCATGAGTGTTCAGAGCCTCTAGTTCTGACAGTGGACAAATGGATATAGAACCTTTTCTCTGTGTAGGTGTGACATAAATACTGTTTGTTTGTGGCAAGCATGAAATGCAGCATATGTGCTGCTCCCTAAGTTCAGAGAGATGTTTTAACAGCTTTCTGGAACATGTATTAGCTATATCCACCAGGAGAGGGGAAAGACCTTTGGCTTTATCCTATTTTTCAGTCATTGTTCTGCTTTTTGAGTGCTATTTGAGGGAATGAGGAAGACGAGGAGACCCAATTTCTCTTTCTCTCTTATCCTACATTAAAAACACACTTCTGTTTGTCTGAAAACTGGTAGTGCCTTGTCTTCTCAGCATTAAAGCTCCTGTGGTTTCCCTTCTTCCCATTTTGGTCTTGTACAGCAGGTATTTGTATCCAGTCTGGTTTTAAAAACTCTTTTGAAGTTGATGAGTCAACTCACTGTTTTCAGGCTTTACATACAGAGTATTAATCAACAAACACTTCCAACATTCTGTATTGAAAAGGACAGTCTAGGAAACCTTTGATTGTGGGAGATAATAGCCACTTCAGATCTCATCTGTTGGTTAGTAAAAAGAATTTTCTTGGCTCAACTGGAGGGAAAAACTATATAAAAGGAATAAATTAATTTTGCCCCCTTCTCCTAATTATGTTTTAATTTTGACTTCTGAAAGAGTAAAATTTGATCCATATGTTTATTTTTCTTTAATATTTCAAAACTTAAGACTTTTGAAGTACATACAAAGGGTGTGAATCAAAATTTACAGTTTCATCTTCCTTTTTTCATTTTTTTTTGAATTTTTATCCATAGCTATGAATAAAGGATTAATGACGCCTTTTAAGAGAAATTGCTCTTGAAGGCTTTAGCTGCCAAATAGGTTTTAGTACCAAATATGTGGACACATTAACTTTTATCATGTGCCAAATGAAAAGATGTATTTCTTTATTTCAGATAACAGAACATACCACTTTCAAGCAGAAGATGAACAGGAATACGTAGCGTAAGAATGTTTACATTTTTTCGAGTTTATTTTTGCCGGTAGAGGTCTATAAAATCACACATAACAGTGGAAATAATTTTCTCAGCTAATGCATAAGTAGTGCTCACTGTCTCTTTTTTTCTGCTGTTACGAATCTGTAAATGTAAACTATTTTGTGTCACACTACAGAGCTCTTTTAAAACCTGGTAACATTAAAAATAAAACTAAACCAAACCCAGCTAACCAAAACTCCATTTAGATTTTGTATCCTGCCAGTACATGGTTTGTGTGAAGTGCTTGATATGATATTGTAGATCAGTTTATTAAGATTCAAATGAAATATTTTTAAATTCTTCTCAAATCTTCTCTGCCAAGCCTGTTCTGCAGTTACTTCTTTTCCCCTTGATCCTACCTTTTCCTTGAAATTAAAGATAATAAATAAATAAAAGATTTCCATATGACACATAGAAAATATGTACAGGCAGTGCATTTTTTCTTCTGTAGGCCTAGAAATATACAGCAAAGCACGTCTCTGGGATTTGTGTACTTCAGAATACAGGAGCTTACTTCATTAATGCAAGTTTCCAACCAGATTATTTCCTATAAAACAATATTTCTTCCTGCTGCATCAGAAATATTTCCTGAGAGCCATGTACGACTGGTTTTTCCTCCTTTGTTACCAGACATGTGTTGTGCATGCTGTCTAATGCTCAACACCCGACATTTCAAGGAATAAGGTTACTTCTGAAGAGGACAGCAAAGGCTACCTCATTCTTTCCTTAAATATCTACGTTCTAGTGGAAGACTGTGTTGCTCCATGTGTATTTTAAAAGTACAGGGAATGTTTGTAGGGTGGGTCACTTGTTTGGTAGTAATGGGTGGCAGTGGCATTGACAGCTCAACCTTGGGACTCATGGGTGAAATAAAAGGGCTGGAGATTCTTTGTTGTGCAGGTATTTCCTTCTGGTCTTCCACAGCTTTATGTTGGCTTTTACAGTGCAAAGCTGACTTGCTAGTAATGATTACTGCATTCATCCTGGCACTTAATTATTCCAGTAATTTTCTTAGTCAAGAAGAAAATACTGTTATTTCTGATGAGTCGTAAGTTTGTGGTACTCTGCCATAAATTAATTTTTACTGTGTTAGTTGGTTTAAAAGGTGTTTTGTTTGGGGTTTTTTTGTCTTAACACATGAGCAAAGTAGGGGAAGAATAAATTAGCATTATCCTTCTTCTGAGAAGCAGATCAATAAATTTAGTTTAGCAGGCTGCCTGTTGGACTGTTTTGAAATTCCAGGCTGGTTTTATTTCCCATTAGAAGCACTGAAGTTTTGTTTATCACTCTAAAGTCAAGTGGCTGAGAAAATTACTTGCATTGGAATAAAGAATCCTAGAACATCTCAAGTTGCAAGGGACTCATAAGGATCATCGAGTCCAGCTTCTTGCTCCTCTACAACTAAATCATGTGACTGAGAGCACTGGCCAGATGCTCCTTGAACACTAACAGGGTTGATGTCCTGACCATTTCCCTGGGGAGCCTGTTCCAGTGACCAACCACCCTCGCAGTGAAGAACCTTTTCCTGGTGTCCCATCTGAACTTCCCCTGATGCAGTTTCATTCCTTTTCCTCATGTCCTGATGCTGATCACCAGAGAGAGGAGTTCGGCACCTCCCCTTCTGGTGCCCCCCTTGAATGAGTGTCAATGTGCTGATGAGAAACTGCAATGCAACCAAACATTCTGTTTTTCTTGTGCAGCCACAGAATGAGCCCTAAAAAGCTTTATTATCTAAGGTAACATGGGAACAGCACCCCTTGGACTTCCAACCTTATTGATTTAAGGGTGTTCTGCAGGAATTACTTGATGTAACTCCTCAGTTAGAGTTGTCATCCTCTTGTTTCAATTTCCTCCTGACTGGTATAGGTGTGCATCTCTCTTGATCCTTTCGTCTTGTGTTTTGTCCACACAGTTTTAGTGCTGCCTCTGTTCTGTCCTTTTTACTTTGTGAAACAATGGAAAAATAAATGTGTAAATAGATTTTCAAGTCACTTTCCTTACAGACTCACATCTAGAGAAAAAGGCAAGATGCATTTCTTTTTATTCTAGTTTAACTGACGTTGCATACATTTTCCTAGTGATTATTTTACACTGTTTCCATAAATAGGTCCTCACACTACATAATATTAATAATAATAATTTTTAAAAGGAGATTTTAAAAAAAACATATATACAAAGCACTGAAGCCTACATTCTGTTACAGGTTTATTACTGCTTCCTCTCAAACATTTCCTTCAGGCCAGTGCCTTTCTTGATTTTTATCCAGGCAGCTGTTTATTGGCTTTTAATTACTGATCGACAGTCCTTAAGTTCTCAGTGGATTATTAGTTTCTCTAGTAGACAAAGTACAGTGTATAGGGGGAAGTGGGGTGTGGGTAGTGTGTTTCTGTTTGTGCTTGTAAATATATATTTATGTATAGATTGTAAGAAAAGTAACCTGATTCTTTTAACATATGCAATAATAGTTGCTTTCTGTTTTTTTATAATTGTAGATAGGGCTAAACATGCTCTGGTGATGAGCTTTGGGTTCTTTTCTACCCTCTTTTTGATGGTCAAGAGCATATCCTTACCTGCAGGAAATGCCTGGATTATAAACAAAGCTAGATTTAGAAAGTTTTCTACGAAGAAACAGATGTCTAACTTCAGTCTGGTTATCAGCAACAGTCCTCAGATGTTTTTTGCCTTGGAAAGACTGAGTTGGAAGGCATTGATACTATCTGATGCTTCTTCCATACAAAACAAGTTATATCACAATATTTGAAAAACATTATGCTATTCTTGTTCTGATTATGCATTTACCTGGAAACAACAGTGTTGCAATAGTGATTGTCAGAAGAGACAGATAAATTTTTTCTGCAAAATGAAAAAAAAAAACCAAAATAACTATTAGACTAGTTCTTATTCTTGGGGGAGGATTTTTTATTGACTTGGAAATACTGAAGAAAAATAAGAAAAACCTGAGTGACAGTCTGGTCCATGCAAGATTAACAAACTCTTATTTCCTGGAGGCACCTATGATGCCAGATTTTTGTTTAGCCTTGTTTCTTCAAAACTGTGAATTTCCAGCAAACAAAATGCTTTAAAACATGATAAGAAATTGTTTATTCAGAAATTGATATTCAGAAAAACAATTTTAAGAGATGATTGGACCACCTGTTTATTGTATTAGGTAGAGTAGTATCGTAGACTTGTTTAGGTTAGAAAAGACCTTTAATATCATTGAGTCCAACGATTAATCAAACGCTGCCAAGCCCACAACTAAACCATGTCCCCAAGTGCCATCCACACATCTTTTAAAGCCCTCCAGGGATGGTGGCCCAACCACTTCTCTGGGCAGCTTGTTCCAGTGCTTAAAAACCCATTTTGTGAAGAATTTTTTTTCCTAATATCCAATCTAAACCTCCGCTGGCATGACTTGAGGCCATTTCCTCTTGTCCTAAAACAAGAAGAAAAAGCAATCCTGTAAGATTTGATTAATTTTTAAATTACTTGAAAGAATACTACAAAGTATTACCAGAAGGTTTTTGACTATTCGTTTGGCACTGGCAGTATTGTGAAATAGAGCAAATACTTTTTTTTTTTTTAATAAAGGAAGAACAAAAAATACAGGTAAGAAAAAGAGAAGAAGAGCATTTAGAAGGAGTTTTATAAACTATTGACATTTAATTAACATGCCATATTTAATGACTTGAATTGTTTATTTTTGAGTGTGCAGCCTGCCAGGAAGGCTTGGTGACCAGCTGGGCACTTCTTGATAAACAGCACCAGTCATTAAGAGCATGTCTGTCCTTGTGCTTGTGCTTGTCAGGGAAGAGCTGCCACTGTGGTGCCTCTTGCTCTGACTCAAGGGTGACCCAGTGACAGTCCTGGACAGAGGGTTTCTTCTGCCTGAGCAAACAACCAAAATAATGATTGCTCTGACAGTTTAGATACTTGTAATAAGGAAATCTGTATCAAACTAAAAGCTGGCTCAGTTGTGTTGTGTTTGTTTCAGTTGCATCTAATAATTTTTTAATTGTTACCGCTTAGTTGAGTTTTATTCAAATTCTGCCTTTTTAACAAACTAATCAAATTGAAAAGCTGAAAGAAATTGTCAACAAATGTCAGAATAAATGTTTTGTCCGTTAAATTATTATTTTACTCTGTGTATTTAACCAAATATTGATATAATATTAGAAACAAGACACCACTGCCTCTTATTTTTTTTAATAACATTGAATTTTGTCACTACAATTGCAGAATGCCCTCTAGTGTGAGTTCCTGTCATGTAATGAGAAAGATTAATGTACCTTTATTGCTTTCAGCATGTAAACTGTGGAGCAAATTTGTGCTCAAGATTTTAAATTTCTGTTTTATTTTAAGGTTGATTTTTCAAAATTTTTAAATCATTTTAAACACAAGTTCCTAGATTATTTTCTGCACATAAAAATTAAAAAAAACATATGTACATGAAGTATATAATATAGAGTGCCCATGTATTAGTTCAGGCTGGAGTCTGTGTTCTAAGATTACACACATAAATTTCCCTCTGAAATCCTTTAAAGCTAATTTTTTCATTGTTATTTCAGTGAGAAATTATGAATTTCAATCTGAAGTTCTCTTAGTTTGTTTAGATGACCATAACCATTTCTGCATATTTCAGAAGACTGATGATTGCCGACAATCTGAATATTGTAAACATGAAATGCATTGAGGACACAGCCAATTTAAAATATTTTTGCGTTTAAAAAAAAAAAAAAATTTGCACTAGATCTAAAATAATCTAAAATCACTGTACCTGGGAGGATTTCTTTTTAACTTGCTCTTTTTCTAAATTAGGAACACTGAATCTGCAATGTGCTTCTCCTTAGTGGAACAGCTTTCCCCTCTTTACTTCCACATGTAGCACAGCAGCTACTGAGAATGGGTTTTGTTTGGTTTTAATTAAAACATTGTTGTGTAAACAACTTGCAGAGTGATTGGGAGGGGAGGAAATAGTGCCTGAGATATAATTAAAGAGTCTTGATTTGTTGCACTCAACTGTTGCTCCTAAAATTTTGTTGGCTATTGGTATTGTTACTCTCCTGTCATCCTCTTCCTTAGCCCCCTGGTTGCCATGGCAATTGTCATTAATTTGGGTATTACAGTCTGACTCTGATTGGTGCACAGAGACCGGCATTTTAAAAGGCAACTAGACATCAACACATTCACCGGGGTACTTGCTGTTTCCTCTGTGAAGAGAAAGATGCACACTGGAGAAAGTAGGGGGTATCATTTTCTCCAGGAGAGACTTCAGGAAGATTTTGGGTACATTTTAAAGCAGTTAAATTTGCAGGAGATTAATTGCCCCCTTTATCTTCCACAACTTCTGCTTATTTGAGAAACCTGAGAACTTGACTTTAAAGTTGTTCACCAAAGGGATGTTAGAATTAAGACTGTTTGTCTCTTCTCATTCTTACTTACCTTTTCTCAAATCTTTCCTTTTTGTCTCTCACTTTTCCCTCTCCTCAGTTTCTCCCACAATACAGTCCTTCCCAGTAGTCCCACTAATATTTTGTTCCTGGCAAGATATCTACAGTTTGTAGATTAACTTGTATTTGCAAATGCAGATCTTCATTAAGGTCTTTATCTTGTGCTAGATGGATATCAGTATTGACTAACAGCAAAGAAGAAGCATTAAATATGGCATTCCGTGGAGAGCAGAGCACAGGTGAAAACAGTTTAGAGGATCTGACAAAAGCCATTATTGATGACATACAGAGATTACCCGGAAATGAAGTCTGTTGTGATTGTGGCTCACCAGGTATCTCCATTTGTTCATGTCATCAACTTCTTGTTGAGAGCAAAGTAATTTCTTTTAAAAAATGTTTGTAGAGTGCAAACTAATTTTCTAAGTGATGTTTCTCAGTCTTCAACCTGTTTTTAGAAGAACAAATATGACTTTCCTACGTTAGTTCCGTTTAATTCACTAAAATATTTTTGTGTGTTGTCTGTGCTTACTTCCAGCAGTTCAAGCCCCTCTGGAGTTTGAACTGTTCTTGTTGCACTGTGTCTAGATGCTTGTTGCACTTGAATGGAAGTTGCTTGGCATCACTGATCCTGTGCATGCTACTAAGTAGAAGTGAGTAATATTTAGACAATGATTGTGGAAAAATTGACCTGGCCAGGATCTTACTCTGAGGTTTTATCTTGGCATGAGACTACTGGAATTGCACTATCAGAAGTATTCAGAGGTGGAATAAGTAGTCTTGTGTAAAGAATGAGACCCAGAGTTTAAATCCTATCAGATAATATCTTCAGAAGTGCAGAGTTACAGGTCAGTTATGTGTCACTCAGAGCTTGAGAAGGGGCAGCTGGTCACAGTACACTGAGCTGGTATGGGAGCTGTGGTAGCTGGCAGCTGTTGCAGCTTTCTCATCTAAAGAGATGCATCAAGAAGGTGATGCTCATTTGGAACTGAGTAGATCGTGTGTATCTTGCAGATGCTTGCTGATGCAGAACTGATCCAAATTTGAAATAGCTAGAGAAAATTACAACCTGGGATATAATTATGTCAAATCCTGGAATTGGTTCATTCAATTATTTCATTATGTAAAGCTACAGAAACTTCAGATTACAGTTCTCATTCATCTTTTAATTTGCAGTAAAGTTTTGAGCTTCACCTCTGTACTCCAGCTTGCTGCTTTAAAACTCTTGGCTTAATGCTTCAGCAGTTACTATTTAAGGTCAAGAAAAAGATTAATTTGAAGCCATGTATGTGCACAAAGTATGTCTGGAGCTTTTTCTTTTCCTTAAAAACTGGTCATGCTTCTTATGTAGCATTCATAGTATAAAATCTATTCTGATATTACATGCAAATCTCTTCCATGACAGCATTTTTTTTTATTTTTTCCTGGACTAGCCAGCATTCCTCAAATTTTCTACAACATGCTGCTGTTTTACATACTGGAAAGTGCTATGGTTTATCTTTTATGAAGGACTATTTAAAGTTTAACAAGTAAATTTTAAAACTTCAGAGGTTGTTGAATTTAGGAGATCTGTTACTTTTAAAAACAGGAAGTAATTTGTACAGGAAACAAATCCTAAATGTATTGAAATACATTCATTCACTATGAATTAATAAGTCTAAATTTAGTGCCTTTAAGACCGTCCCTAAATCTCAAAAACTTCATTCCACTGGTAGCAATTTTCGTGGTAGTGGTTAAATTTGCACTCGAGTTTGGAGAAAAGTATGGAATATTCTTAGTTTATTTCCATTCTTTGAAACATTAAATAAGGAATAATTTCAGAATACATTTCTTACCACCATTGAAAACCTTTTCTTGGACTTTGATTGAATACTTTGTTTTTCAATTCTATAGATCCAACATGGCTATCAACTAATTTGGGCATTTTAACCTGCATTGAGTGTTCTGGAATACACAGAGAAATGGGCGTCCATATTTCTCGAATCCAGTCTTTGGAATTAGACAAATTAGGAACGTCTGAACTCTTGGTAAATTTCTTTAATTTATATTGGGATTTTTTAGTCAAATGTTGACCTATACGTAGGAAGCACCAAAATGTACAATTTACTGTCAAACTTTTTCAAGGAATGTGTTTTTGCAGAATTTCTCATTCATATTTCTGTAGATGTTTTAAAAGTGCATGGTTATATATTTTTACATATTATTGATGCTCTTGTCACTTCTCATTTCATGTCCTGAGGTGTTGCAGAATGTGTATTGACATCCATTGTAATTAGTGCCATCAGAACTTTGGCTCTCAATAGCTGATCTTGACCCAAAATCAAGGCAGTCTAAAAGCTCATGCAATTTGAAACATGAAGCTAATTTGACTTGGCAAAGGAGAATGACTGTTTCTAATTCTGAAAGAAAAATGTTGGAGGAATCTTAATTTGATGGATGAAATCATGTAATATTGAAGTTTTGAAAGGAATCTGATGTGAGACTACCAAAAAAAAAGAAAAATAACGAGGAAAAATATAAATAAATAAAAAAGAAACTGTTGCAGTAGTTTTATCTCCCTAGCTGTGTTTGGCCTGAAAGAAGACACTTGTTACAGAAATTTTATATGGGAAAATTGAAAGAAGATGTAAGGCAGATCTGGATTTGGGTATAGCTTCAACATTACCACTTTCTCTCTTCCTGAAATATTGAGGTTTTTTGCAAAGTTACTATCAATTTAAATCAAATTTTACTAAGCATGATCTTCAGTGGGTCTGAGCTTCTTTCTCAAAGCAACTTCCTCATCAGTGTACCAGCACCATTTCAGTGTTCATGCTGCTGATTCCTCATTCTGGTTTTCTGTAGGAGGCAGATTGTCTTGAACTGCAAATAATGCTATGACTGTGAAGTCTATTGTACAAGTTCTGACATAACAGAATTTACTTTTTTTTTAATTGCTCTATATTTACATGTAATTGTTGTGCTTTAACTTTTCAGCCCTGTGTGTTCCTTCTTTTATTAATAGTGTGGAAAACGCACGTTAATAGTACAGTTTTTACGTTGCTGCTTGACCCCAAAAATCTTCACCTTCATTTATTCTTTTTTCTTCTTACAGCTGGCCAAGAATGTAGGAAATACTAGTTTTAATGATATTATGGAAGGGAATTTACCTAGTCCTTCACCTAAACCCAGTCCATCAAGTGATATGTAAGTTTTGATTCTTTAAACTCTGAAGTTTACTGTGGAATATATCTGTGATGTAAAGTGTGTTAAACAATAACCAAGCCAGGGGAAGGTTAGGATGGCAGAATGCTGGAGGTTTTTACTCCCACTGTGGAGCTTCATAGAAGTTCAGTCTCCAGTCATATAGCCACATTTCAGCTACCTCAGCTTCTCTGTGTATAAAACTCTTAGTCTGGGTTTCAATTTGACTCTTGGATTGTTTTGAGTTTTGTAGTAAACCCTCAGATGATAAACACAGCGGACTAAATGGCACCAGCTCTGTTTTTCCTTTGGTCTTAGTCCCCAGAGTTAGAGTAATTTTCGTATATAACAAGAAAACAGGATAAAACTGACAATGTTCCGTATTTTGGGCTTGTTTGCAAGAAAGACATGCAGTGTAACAATAAATAACACACTTTTTAGAGATGGTTTTCTTCTTCCCTCCTCAGCTTCCAAGTTAGACAAGGTGATTTTTAATTATAATCTTTGACCTATTTTTCTAAAAATTTCTAAAGCAAGCTCTATTTTCACACCCCATAGGACTGCACGTAAAGAATTTATCACTGCTAAATATGTAGATCATAAGTTCTCTAGGAAGACTTGTGCATCTGCAGCAGCTAAACTGAGTGAATTACTTGAGGCTGTTAAATCCAGGGATTTACTTGCACTAGTTCAAGTCTATGCAGAGGGGGTAGAGCTAATGGAGCCACTGTTGGAGCCAGGACAGGTAAGCTTATCAGGTAAACAGTGATTATTTTAAATCATGTGTGTTTGTAAAATGCCCAGGATCTGGGACTGCTACTTTAGATGATAAAACAAGAGAAATAACAGATGAAAATGGTGCGGTTTTTCTTCCTTTCCTTATCATGGCATCCTTGTGGAGAGGGAAAAGAGTATTTTGTCTTTTGTCTTTGGTCTAAAGGAGTGTGAAATGCGACAGTGATATCATACACTGTTTTGATGCAACTATGTGTTTAAAAGCACCTGTCCTGCAGTGTGTCTCCTTTAGAAAAGTCCCAGAGAAGGGCGACTTGACTCAATAGCCCAGGGTCACCTGATACCACATACAGTATCATACCTGCTTTTAAAATAGTGGCTGAAGGAACACATTATTGATTGTCTGCAAGTCTCTGTTTACTGTAGATGAGGAAAGAATAAATCTGATGACTTCACAGCTTCTGATGAGACATAGACAGAAGTACAATTTCCTTCAATCAGGAAGATTCTTTTGTGTGCGTGTGTGTGTATCAAGTTCTGAGTACTTGATCTTCCTTCTGAAATCAGTAACAGTTTTTTGAAAAATCAGTCCAGGTTGACTTTATTCATGGACAGATGTTAATCATGAGCAAAGTAACCAGTTTTTATAGATAATCAATGCCGTGTAACAACTTGCTCAGCAATGTTTTCTCCCATCACTTTTAAACCCAACCTGGAGAAATGTCAGAGAATATTTTCAACAAGTTGTGTGAAAATAGCTAAGTTGGCAAAGGACACAGTGCCTGTCTGTATTCAGTGAAAGGGATAAGTTCAATGTAGTCTCAGCACTTGAGCTATCACAGAGTGCTTATCATGGAAGCACATTACAAATTCTCTGACTGCAAGGTCAGCTTTCTGTATTTGTCATCCACAGCAGTTACCACAGAATTAGCTCCTCAGTCTTCCCAGCTATTACAGGCAGTGATATCTAGAAAGGTATGAGCACCATTTGAAATGTAGTTTGCAGTTAGGACATTTATAGCAGCATTCTCCTCTGTAAATTCTCTGATATTTAATTTTGTAATATCTTTTTAATTAGGACTTTAATTCTAAGTATATATACTGTAATATGCTTTTTTAAATGTCCTTTATGATCAGTAGGACTTAATGAAATCTAAATTTAGATTAAATTCTCGTGCAACTTTTAAATGGAATTAAACAGCATTTCTGTTTCTATTTCAATGCATATGATATGTTTAGAAAATAAAGTATGATTCAATTTAAGTTCAGCAAGGAGAAACCCTATACATGGAGAAAAGACCCCATGAACCAAATATATGCTGGGAACCACCCAGCTCTGCCTAAAGAGACCTGGGGGCCCTGATGGACACCAAGGTGAACATGAGCCAGCAGTGTGCCCTTGTGGCAGAGATGGCCAGTGGTATTCCAGGCAGCACAGAAGCATTGCCAGCACGTGAAGGGCAGTGATCCTCCTCTGCACTCAGCACTGTGAGGCCACAACTGCAGTGCTGTGCCCAGCTCTGGGCTCCCCACAACAAGAGAGACGTGGACATACTGGAGAGAATACAGTGAAGGGCCACAAACATGTCTGAGAGTCTGGAGCACCTGGAAAGGCTGAGGGATCTGGTACTGTTCAGCTGGGAGAAGGCTCAGGGGGATCTCACCGTTGTATGGAAATATCTGCAGGGAGGGTGGAATGAAGATGGAGCCCAGTGGTGCCCAGTGATGGGACCAGAGGCAATGGCAGAGACTGGAGCACAGGAGGTGCCCTCTGAACATCAAAAAAACTTTTTGTTTTGTGAGAATGACCAAACACTGGCACAGGTTGTCCAGGGATGTTGAGTCTCTGTCCTTGGAGATATTCTAAAGCCGTCTGGATGTGGCCCTGGGCAACCGGTCCTTGATGGCCCTGCTTGGGCAGAGAGGTTGGACTAGATAACCTTCAGAGGTCCAGTCCAACTTAAACTGTTCTGCAAGTCTGTAAGTGATTTAATGTATGTGGGACTGTGATTTTTGTGATGCTGTTTTTGTAGGAAATAATGCTGTGACTTTGTTTGGTGCTCACAAGGCTGTCGTAAAGCAACAAGTACTGCAAACTTACTCAGTATTCCTTGACAAGATCCCTTTCAGTTACTGGTAGCTAAAATGGTTAAAGGCTCCTCAGGATTGTTCCATCCAGCTGGGGAAAGTGAAAAATTGGTTTGGGAAAGCTGACATCTCAGAAAGTGTGATGTCATTTCCTTTGAAGCACATGGTGTCTTTTAGAGAGAAAAAAAAGACAATAATAATTTTTATAATTTCTTAATATTTTTCTTTTTAAAGACTTATAAAGAGTGAATGACATGTCATAGGCCTGATATACAAACTCTGCAGAAGTAAGACAGAAATCTAACTTCTATTTACATGTGTTTAGGAGCCAGGTGAAACAGCACTTCATTTAGCAGTCCGGACTGCTGACCAAACCTCTCTCCATCTGGTTGACTTCCTTGTACAAAACTGGTATGGATTGCTAACTCCTCATTAAATTGTACATGAAAAATGTGGATGTTCAGAGCTATCCTGGCAGTGCCTTGGACAGTGTTTGCTCATCATTTATAATCTTTCTCCTTAGATATGTTTCAAAAAAGGATAGTTTAGTACCTTTGAGTTGACCCTTGTACTCCTGATGAGTAGAGAGAGGGAAAAATGTGTAGATTAAAAACATTGAAAGCAATTACATAAAAATGAGATGAGAGGGAAAACTCTGTAGTGCACAGGTGAGCACTGATTTAGAGCACATGACAATATGAAGCAATGCAAACAAATAGTTCAGGTACAGGAGGGATGGCAGGTAAATGTGCCAAACACAGGACACATGCAAAGGAATTGTAAGAGCAGAATGCAAGGATCTTTCTCAGAAAATTAGGAGCAGATGCTAGATTGACTTTGAAAAAGGTGTTCCAATAGTTAGTAAACTGTATTAAAGCTATTGAAGAGCATAAACTTCTTAGTTAGTAATTTTCAGCATCTAGTTTATTAGCTGAGTTGTTCTTTGTTGTCAAGAGATGTGTTCATAGAAGCAAAAATCTTAATGAAAAGTGTGAGTGCTGATTATAGGAGAGTGTTATTAAAGTAAAAAATAAAAAAAAACCTACTAATATATTCAAGCTGTTTGAGATCATACTTTTGAAAAATGTTTTAGAAGGCCAAATTATTATTTTGAGCATTATTAAAGGATTTTTTATTTTGGATGATTATTTAGAGTTATTTTGTTTAGTTATGAACTTCATAGTTTCTTCAGACAGCTATAATCTTGTGTATTTTTCTGTCTACTATGTGTTTTTTTGTGTCAGTCTCAAGTTTAAGAGCATCTTTACAACTCTGTAGGCTCTTACTGTCCAATATGGGTAACACTGGGAAAAGCGTTCATATCCCAAGCTTTGCTTTTCAGGTTTATGAAAATACTTTCTTGATCCCAAAATGTAGGAACAGTTTTTGAGAAACCCGGGTTTAGAACTAGAAAACTGAAGGAAGTACAGTTTTTAAAAAGCCCCTTTGCACAGCTGGTCTTTCCCTAACTCGGCATGTTGTCTTTACTTTCCCTCTTACAATTCTTTTGTTCATTCTCACAGCCACCCTCTTGATAGTTCCTTGACTGCATGGGACTTATCAACCTATTTTAACTGTATCGGAATTATTTTTCAGATATTTCTACTGGGCTAATTTAGCATGTTTGCAAAAAGAATTCCAGTAAAGTGGCAGGTGGGAAACAACTGGCACGACCTTAGAGAGGTCTAGCTTTGAGTCTCTTAGTTTCACTTCTTTAGTTTTTTGAGTGAACATCTGTAGATTCTCAGTCCTTTTTAATCACAACTCAGGTATTTCCAGTGTCCTTGGAACAATTCCTAATAGTCTTTGAAAGTAATGTTTAATTTATTTTTTTTTCCCTACTTCATATTTGACCAGTAAAGTTATTATGCATTTATTATTTATAGGTATGGTAGATCTGAAATGAATAGCACAGCTACTACACTTTTCTTGATTGTTTGTTTATTTTTTTAGTGGAAACCTGGACAAACAAACAGCATTGGGTAATACAGTTCTACACTACTGCAGTATATATAATAAGCCTGAGTGTTTGAAATTGCTTTTGAGGGGGAAGCCAACTATTGATGTAGGTAAGTTCATTATTTGAAACCAAGAAACATAGATTTCCTAAAATTTCTTTCCATTATTTTAACCACTTTTGTTTATTTCTCTGTGGTAAGTAAACTTGTAAAATAAATCTGTGTTAGAAAGATGAAGAACTTGTCAACAAGAAGCCTAAAGGAAACATTCAGTTAAGACAGTTTAAACTGCCTGGAATTTGGGTTTGTTGTTTAAGCTAGAACTTGTATGTTATAATGCTTCAAATGTTTAATACCACTCTTAGATACGTGGGCTTTATGTACACAGCACTTAATTCTTCTGTTGATAGCAATGGCAGCTGGTGCTGTGGTTTCACCCAGCACATCACAGCCAACACTGCCACTGATTAGGGAAGGGAGACCATCTAGGAAACAAGAGATTACTCTAACTGTGAGCAAACAGAGATTCTATTTTCAATTAAACTTTCGGTAAGCCATTATGAAAAATGAACTGATACAGGTACAGCAAGTGTTACACCTATCTCACACATGTAAGTGGCAAAGAGAAGCAGAAAGGCAGCTGAGAAAGCTGATCACATTTTTCATGAGTTAGGAAGGTATCCCATGAATCCAGCTTGTTAGGCCCAAGAGTTAACTGTGATCAGCATGTCTTTATATTCAGTCATTTAATGGTATAGGAGGGAAGTTTTTTGTTACAGCTGATGCAAAGTGCAGGGTATGAAATTTTATTGCTCTCTTTTTCTTCATCACCATCACTTTCTTTCACTGCCTGGTAAAGAACTGTTGTATAAACTGGAGTTCATAGTTTAGTGGCAGAAGTCACTGGTTTCCTTTGCCTTTTTATAGACCCTTAGAATATGTTCCAATATTATCATAAGTCAGAGAATTTAATGTGACATTTTTTAGCAGTTATAATGGGAAAGCTATCTGAAAAAGTTAAGCAAGTTTATTGGTCCTTCCATTGAACTCTCTCATGGGTAGATGCCAGAGGAGTGTTCACACCTTTTTGGTGTCCTGTTTTTTGAAGTTGTTTGGTGGGAGAGAGGGTGTTGTGTTCTTTTTGTTGTTTTGTTGAGTGGTCTCATGTAGGAGCTGTATAAAGTCTTTAGACCTTGAAACATCAGGTGTATAGTTAAAAGTTGAAAGTTTGGAATTTATGTAGTCCTTAAGATATCTGGGCGTTAACTTCACTTAGGAAGTACTATGTTTTCATTCCTTTTCATATTGAACCATCTCAGATAGATCTTTCCATAGGGAAATCCTTCTTCTAGGGATCTGAATTCTTTCAAAGCCATAGGCCTTTCTAGAGGACTGCTTTGTTTTTCTAGGATTTCTGACTGGCATTCTCTATGTAATATTTCACACAGACATTTATGCTTATAGATCTCTGATCGTTTTCAATTCCTGATCACAGAAATGCTCTACAGTCTGGATGTGCTGCAGAGATTCTCTGTTCCAGCTCCCTGGCATTTACTGATGTACTGTGAGAGTACATTTTACCTAGGGTTTATCCACATCGGGTGTGTTGTTTATTGAGACTTGCTACTCAGCATCTAGGAAGGATTCCATTATATGCTGTGCCAGAGGACTTTCCAGAGGGCTCAGATACCGCCTTCTTTCTGATCAGGTGTTAATTTAAATTGTAAACCATTTTATAGCTTTGACAAAGACAAAGCTAGAAAGTTTTAAATTTATTCTTGTTCAAATGTCTTCAAATTAAGGCTTCAAGCCTCTACATATTAATCAAAGTAAAATCTGCTTGGATCGACATTTACCCTTTTTTTTTTTTTAAGTCTTGGATTAGTTTTCTTTTTTGAGATATTTTACCCTGCCTGCTTGTTTTTCCTGCTTATTCATGTAAGAGTTTTATTGGTAAAGGCATAAAGTGGAGATTGAAATTACTACATTTCTTTGTATTCTCTGCTGGGATGGTTAGGAGAGATTTGGGAACTGTCCCAGCAGATGCTGCTGTTCAGAAAGAACCCGATGATATTTGAAATCCATGAGCACTTAGAGTGGAACTGTAAAGAACTGCAGCTGCTATAGAGTAAAAAGATGTTTTTGATCACTTTTAGAAGTTACTGTGCTACAAGTAGTGAAATTTAATAAATTACTTCTTAAGACATCTCAAAGAATTGCTCTTTTTTGTATTGTTAATTTTGTAGTAAACCAAGCTGGAGAGACAGCTCTGGACACAGCAAAAAGAGTGAAAGCTGTCCAGTGTGAGGAACTGGTAAGAACCGAGCCTGGGGGCAAAGGCGGGGGGAATGTTTACTTCTTTAAAAATGTGATCTACTTAATATGTCACTACCATTGTATCTCACACGTGGTATTGCTGCCAGCTAGCTGTGTACTGATCTGAAGGCTCTACCACAGGTGACTATTTTCTTACCTAAAACACAACAGTAATTTTCTTTGTAACAGTTTAAGAAAAAGATCTTTCTTCTAGTGGCAGTACTAGTTATTTTAACCAGTGTATTTGAAGACCTTAAGTACTGGAGGGTCAGATGTATTAATAAATACATTATTCAATGAGATTTGGGCTTCATCACCTCAAAAGTTCTTCTTAGAGGCTTTTATATAAGGAGTACCTAGTAACCCCTGTACTATTAAAACTGTCAAGACCTTTTAGGTCTGGATCTTTGTTCATCTTTCCTGCTTTGGTTTTTTTCAGATTATTTAATGGGACAGATAGTTCAGAAATGGTGAAAGTCTTTTTATAAGGAGAATTGAAACAACTTAAAATTACCCTCCTTAAAGGAGAAAGAAGCTAAAGTGTAATGTCTGGAAGCTGGTGTGTCAAAAGATCACCAGCTTCTGTGCACCAGCTTCTGCGGGATTTTGTCCCTCTACTGAACATGATCAAAGCAAAAACCTCCTGGAATTTTGAGACTGTATGAGGGATGTTAACAGACACCACTCAAAAAGATTATTGGTGTTCAAGAAATAAAGGTGTTAAGGATTTTCCCAGGTGCTCCTCTGAAGCATTTAGCCAGGAATAAGGATTCTACATCAGACGAACAAGCTTGTTTGTTCTTGGCCCTCTAAGGTGCCACCAGCATGCATTTAGTAGGCAAGTGAATTTAATTACTATCAAGGTATTAAAAAGTCTGAGTACTGTGGCAGTTTCTCATTCAAGACAAAACCAGGACAGTTTACAAAACAGTTGTCACTTGCCACTTAATTCTTTTTCTTCTTTTTCCTCATTTTGATGATCTCAGGGTAGCTACTTTTGCTCTGCAGCTGGTAATTTTAATACCTTTCCTGTGGCAATGAAAAGTTCTTGTCATGAATTAATTATTGAATAATCAAAAGAGCTTGTCCTTCACAAACCAAAGAAATTTTCCATGTTTATTGGGATGCAAGTCAGCATTTTGCTATGGTTGATAAGGTGGGACTGACTTCTCAGTTACTGCCATGTCTACTGTGTAAGTAGATGCTGTTTCCAGTGGTTTGAGTCTGTCAGCTGGGAAACAGATCACCTGTGAAGCACACGATTGGGATGGATTGCTTTTTCCTTTATAACATCTCTTTAATAAAGTGACATCTGCCATTAATGTGGACTAACTGGCTGTGTTACAGAAAAACAGTCAAGTGGATGTTACCAGTGAGCTTATCTAGCAGTTAATTGTTTAGTTACAGTAATCCAAATTCCATGAATACCTCATCGAATTATGCCTTTTCTCTTTTTTTTTTTCATTTTGTTAAATTTTGAAGAGGAAAATGATTTCTGCATTTTTTTTCAAAAGCAGCAATGAGTAAGGTTAAGAGTGAAAAAAACACGAATGAGCACATTGTTTGCCACGGGCAATAAAAAAGTACAAGATAAATAACTAGGTGTTTGCATTATGATAGATGTACTAAACTCATTTCTGTTGCATAACTGGAGTCTTAACTGTGTAATTAAATTTGGTTTCAGCTCAAGTGGGTTCATAAATACTTACATAACAGATTGGAAATACTTTCTTTATTCCAAATTTTATTTCAGGAAGATGGTTAAAGGCACTCCTGAATCAACTAGTATCAATTAGACTACATTTCGAAGGATGTGAAGAAATAAATAAAGGTGGAAGATCTAGGCATTGCAAAGGAGAATTTTGTCTCCTCAGAATAACCATGAACTGCTCTATTAGTTTTTTTGCTGATCATTGAAGTAGTAGTTTTTTAAAGAATGTGGAATACATTATTTGGGCTGGCAAAGTCAATAAATTTTGTGCTTAAGACATATTAGCCTCATCCAGTAGGAGAGAGAAGCAAAATATTTAAATAAAGAGTAAATACCTTTTCATTTCACTTAAATACAAGGATTGTGATTTTGGAGGGGCAGCACTTGTATGTAACAACATTTCTAAGTAGGTTTTGCTTTTCCTCTTTGGAAAGAAGGGCTCCAGATAAATTCTGCATTTGTACAAGTACCTTCTCTTCGTGTGATCTTTTCAAATACTTGTCAAACATGGCAACTTCTGCCCATTTTGAGAAAATCTTTCCTTTCTTCCTTTTAGCGGTTTTTCTATACCTCAAATAAATGAAGGACGTTTGTGTGATCACCCTGAAATTGCTTTCTTCTTTTTTTAATCTGAAAAAGTTTTAAACTTCTAAATATTTCAGTTTATTTCTTGTCACTACAAAACTAACTTAGTTAACACCAAAAGAACAGAAAGTATTTTAACAAGAATTTTTATTTCTTTCAGCTTTCTCAAGCTAAGGCAGGAAAGCTAAACCCACATGTCCATGTGGAGTATGAATGGAATCTTCGGCAGGATGAAATTGATGAAAGTGACGATGACTTGGATGATAAGGTGAGTGTGAATTACTGATACAGCTTTGCACAAAAACTCTCAACATCTCTTCTCCCTGGAAATAAATGGTAATTAGAGACCCATTTTAACCTTTCTTCTCTTACAGGTATTTTTGGGGAAAAAAGCCCTCATTTTGAGGCCTATGTTAAAGACTGCCTAAGTGCTTTTTGAACATACTTTGTCAACCTAGTTATTATGGGCTGTTTCAGAAGTTTGACTTTGACAAGACATACAGTATAATATAAATCAGCAAATCTGGACTCCTTTGTCCTTTTATCCTCTTCAGAATTCTAGGCTATTAAATTTTAGCTGGAGGAAATCCAAAGCTTACATACTTAATTTTTTCTATAAATTAATTAAAAACCTAGTTGTTGAATAAATAACTCTATTTTTCATAAACCGTGCTGTGCTATTTATTCCTGTTTTTTTAAAAAAAGAAGTAATGGAAAGGCAAAACTTGAGGGCACAGAATAATTGCCATCCTAGAGCATGTGAAAAATTAGCCTCAGTGTCCTACTTTAGCAAGTCAGTTAATTACTGTGTGCTCTATTTCTGCAATAAATGCGAATACACCTCTCTTATTTTATATGAGTTCCGCAGAAAGAAATGTGGACAACTTCTCATTTTCTGTGACACTTGGGACTCAAAAATTCAGAAACTGAAGTAATTTGCATGTCCTCAAGGACAGTAGAGAACAAAATAATCATCTGTGTGAGGAGCCTCAGGAGGATGAGGGATGCTGTGCTGGAGATAATAACCTGAACCAGAGCTGCAGGGAAGCAGATCGTGCTCCATGTGCACCCATTAACATACAGCAGGCAAAAACTGATGTGTAAAATTTCTTCAAAGAGCAATTAGATGCATTTAAAAAGATCTGTATCATGGATTATATTACTAGTTCAGGGACCAAATAAATCTGATCTGTCAGAAGTGTTTGCTCATTTTTACTAGGCATCAGTGGGGTAATATACTTGATACTTGAGGATAACTATCTAGTCTGAGTAATGTGCTATATGCACAGAAAAATTACTCTTATATTCTAAAACATGCTAGGCTTTTATTGATATTTTATTTAGTATGTTACTAGTGTGTATCTCCTGCTTTAAGATTAAATCTAATTTTGTGTTCATGATGATCTGTTGATGCTACAATCTTAATTTTTATTTAGAAGAGAGGACCTACCAGGTTTAATTGTTGAAAAAGGGAGGAATGGGGGCTTATTTGTCGAACAAAGAAAAAAAAACTTGGCTCATATTCACTAAATTATGTTCTGGTATGTTATTTTCCAAGCATACTAATTATAATTAGTGTTTAGACAGCTGTATCATGTCTTTGTTTTTCTATCCACAGCCTAGTCCTATAAAAAAGGAAAGATCTCCAAGACCCCAAAGCTTTTGCCACTCTTCAAGCATTTCTCCCCAAGACAAACTGACTCATCCTTCATTTAGCACTCCCAGAGACAAGCAAAGACTCTCCTATGGAGCTTTTACCAACCAGATCTTTGCTTCTGTAAGCACAGACTCACCCACCTCTCCAACATCTGATGCTCCTCCTCTTCCTCCTAGAAATGCTGGCAAAGGTAAGTTTGTCTCCAAACTACACTTGCAAGCAGTGATTTTCCCACTGTTGCCCTTCCTTTAACCAGGGACATTGCAATGTTTCAAGATGCAGCACGTTCTTCTTACTGATGCAGTAGTGTGGTACAGTGCGTGTTCTAAGTTTGAAAAACCTGAGGGGCACTTTGTAATAGACTCATTCATAACACTGCGCATGAATGGGTGAGGAATAAACTAACACTCTGCTAATTGAAAGACAGTTCATTTTATGAGATTTACAGCTGCAGTGCATCATGATGGTTTGACCTAGATACCTCTAATCTTGAAGTTTAGAGGATATATTCATGGAACAAAACTTTTTACTGTATTATAATATGTGCAGATCTGCTTTTTAGGACAAAGAAACCCTTCATTCCTTTTTACATATTTAATTTAGAAATTGATAAATTGTGTTTTCACAGTAGACTTGTTAGAGAAATCTTTTGTTGTGATGAGGGTTACAGTATAGTTTAACACTTTAGCAGTGCTGATGCTCCCTTTTGTTAGCACTACTATAACTTCATTTCTCAACTGGTAATTGACTTTGTTTAGGAAAAATGCAGAGATGCTCTCACCAACATGTGAAAGAGTAAAAGGGACAGGACAGTGTTGGCACCAGGTGTTTGCTTTTACATGGTTCAGATGCTGGGCTTAAGCACTACAGTTCCATCAGTCTTTGTCATGTACTGGCAACTTTCAGATGGATCCCTTGGCTCCCTCTTTTAATCAGGTTTGCTTCCCTTTATGAGGCAAAGCGATTTCGCCAGGGTTTACATTTTTCACATGAGGTTTTGTAATCCATGTTTCACTGGGGACTCAGTTGTATTCCTTGTAATTTTACTGTGTCGACCTGCTTGTTGGTATTACAAGATTCTACTTTTTCCTTCCACTCTCCCATCCCTTTTACATGCTCTATCTCACAGTCTGCTATGGATTGTTCATTGCAAACACAATGTACTGGCTTAGATGTTCCTTCATGACCTAGGATAACTTCTTTTTTTTGTCATAAAGTTGCAAGACTTGGAAATTAATCGTGCATCCCATTTCCTGAAGAAGGTTAATGAGGTTGTATCTGGTGTCTATCTGTTCACATTGCTTAGTATATTGTCAGCTTTCAATAAAACTTTATTTTTTTAATGAACTTTATTTCTTTGTCATTATATAGTGGAGCTCTCATACAGACTTACCTAGAAAACTGTCTTTTTCTCCAGGAAGGGGAATATTTATGTTCATATTTCATTCTAAGTATGTATTTTGGTTTCTGAAATGTTAGGCATTTTCCTAGGTGTTCCTGGAATTTCCTTGTTGTTCCTAGACCAAGGAATCAGCACACCACCAAAGCTACTCGGAAAGAATTAAGACATTGAGTTTTTATGTGTTTTCATGTCAGAGATTATGCAAAGAAATCTTTATTTATATTACAATGAAATAATATTGCATTATCACAAAATTGCCTTCTAATGTAACATTAACTGCTTCATCAGGGTGGAAAATGCCAGATTTACAGAGCAAGTCAGAGAGAGGTTGAATGGAACTGCTGTTATATTAAAGTCACTATGCTTCTCTGCTTCAAACATGCTGAAATTCTACAGTCTGTGAATGATGCTGGAGTTTTGGTTGATATCCATTCAACAATATTGTGAAATCAGAAATTTCCATTTACACATACCCATGTTACAGGAATAATTTAAGGCTTAAAAGCTGGGAAGAAAAGTGACAAATGCATAGGACAAATCATCAGCATGGAAAGATTGCTGTAGATGCATCATTTCAGATGCACTTACGGTTCATTTTAAACTGTGCTGCTCCTTGTTATCTCTCCCCTTCCAGCTCTCAGATTGTTTAAAAGAATATGAATCAGAGACTCTCCAGTTCCATGAGACAGTGTTGACACATCTGAATTTTGAAACAATCAGAGTTAAATTTTTTGTGTAGGAAAACATAAACCTGTAGACTTTATCACCTCTTTTGGCATGAGTAGTAATAGAATATATCCCTTATATTGAAGTTTAACACACAAGCTTACTTATCAGATGGTGTGTTTTTATTTAAAAAGTTCATTTCAATATCTTATTTGTGTTTAAGATTACATGAAAACATAGTATTACTTTTTTCACTAAGCTCCCTAAACAGCAAGAGTAACAAAAGCATTGAATCTGTATTTAAATTTAAGATTTCCTTCTGTCCCCAAACATAATCTGATCTTTGTCCCTGCGCTGCTGTGAGGCCCTGGCACATACTGTGGGCCCCTGTTGGACATGGAGTCTGCAGGGAATGGATAGCAGATGGACCTGCATTTTAGAAGGAGGCAGAGGATTTTTAAGTTTCATGGGTTTTTATCCTTTGGGACATGCAGATGAAACTGTCTTTCCAAAACATGTTTTATTTTTAACAAAACCCCCTCCCTCTAGTGCTCTGTAAGCTGGTTTCATTGCCCAGTGAAGTTCCTGAGTAGCAAAGTTCTGTGGTGTTCCTGAGGGGCCACAGGAAGCCATCTACTGAACTTGTGCTGGGAGAGGAGGTAAGTTTAAATCAATTTAAGGTGCATCACTCTTGCTCATGGTTTGCAGTGGATGTGCTAGCTAAAAATAGTTTTATAGATACAATAGTTGGAGGAGGTGATTATGGGGATGTTTAAGTTTCTCCGTACATCATCATAACTCATGTCCAGATTTTCCAGTTTGATAAACTTTTCAAAATATTCTAAAAATGCTGGAACCTTTATGTACTTTACTCCACACTGTCCCATTTGTGAATACATCTTACTTCCTGCCATCTCTGCTGCACATTTAGTTAATCCTAACAGAATGAAAAGTACAGAATCAGTGCAGTGGCTGCCTGAGCCAACCACTCTGTGCTTTTTTAAATAGTTTATCTAAGCTTATTCAGGTTCAACTTACTTGTGTTGTCAGTCAAATCTTTAGCCTGTAACATTCTGAAAATCATCTTTTTTTTTTTTTGCTCTTTCCAGTATTATGGCTCCAGACATCTAGCAGGTCTTCTGCCTATTGTTTTACAAAAAGCTTTAAAAAAAAAAAATCAATATTTAAGTAGTTGCATGACTTGCCACAGTAGCTAAATAAAATTTTGCACAACCTTCATTGCAAATCCAGTGTGAGGGTAATGTTGCTAACTAGTTTTGGAGGAGTGTTAGGCAATCTAAGCCAGGTTTCCTTCACTTTGGCTGAAAGCTAATTGATTTTTAGCGGTTCTGCCTGTTTATCTCAGATAAACATAAAGGTCAGGGATAAATTCTGTATAATGAAATTAAGTTTGGATCTTCAATACCTACACGTTTGCATATTTTATACTGTCTCAGCTCTAACATGAGGTACATAAACCCAGAGGGATTTCCTTTGTGGTTCTAGTCCACTGCTGCTGCAGACACATTCACATCATCTGCTCCTTCACTATATCAGACAATTTCTAACCAAATTAGTTTATTTGAATTTACTAGTAACTTCTAAAAGTTGCTGGACTGCATTGCACACAGGATTAGGAATCGTCTTGAGTTCACTGAGTTAGTTTGTGCATGTACCAACACTGCCCTTCAGCTTTGGTGATTTTTCTGTGGCTGGAGGCCGTGTCAAGGCACTGCCTGGATGGAAATCCTACAGGTGTCCATGTCTGGGTTGTTACACTAAACAGACCAAGCGTATTTTACCTTACCTGATTGAAGAGTATTTTCATTCTCCTGAGGTTCAAGTTATCCTTTCATCACACTAACTCTTCTCTGTACCTTTGCTGTTTAAATCAGCTTTCTGAAATACAACTGGCTGGAAGTGTCAGGACAGCAGTAAACGTTGCTGTTTCTACTGGAAAGATCACATCAAAGAATCCTTTGGTCCTACTTATTTTTTTTCCTGATTGTATCATACTGTGGCATAGCAGGCATTACACAGTCTCTGCTACCGTTTGCAACTGAAGTTACTAATTTATAGCACAAATGTATTTATTCTCATTTCCATTACCTCAGCCTTTGAGGTCATCCTGTTTCTTCTGAATGCTTTCAGGATTCTACACTTCTCTTGCATATACTTGGAGACTTTTTTTTAAATATTCTTATAAATGTCTTGCACATTTTGATTAAATAATGTTATTTATCCCACTAAGACTTTGTGTTTTTTACTACCATAATAGGAAGGAAAGACTAGCTGACAACTGTTGGTTTCATGGGCTCTTCTATTTCTGAATCAATCCAAAATACAGCATTCTTCAAAATAACTATTATCTTTTTCTTTTTAAACTTAACCTTTTTTTTAGCATTAATTATATAATGTACTTCAAATGCTAATGTTGAATCAATATATATTCTTAGCTTTCTTATTCAGAGTGATCATGATCATTTTGTCTTTAATTATGCTCTTATTTTCAGTACTGAAAGTATATGATCTAAAGTAAGACAAACTGAAAAGGCTTTTAGCAATATCTATGTAAAAAGTCACTCATGAGAAATGTAAAAATAAGGATAGCAACACTTGTTAATTTTTAATATAAGTTACTTTCCTTTGTAGTGTCCATTCTACTATTAGCTGGAATTCTGGTTTTTCCCTCTATGTCTTATTAAGTGGTAAAAGAAAAATCACACATTTGAGGTTTGAGTGAGGTTTTTACACTCTGAACCCACCATTTCTTGTTTGGGTGGCGACAGCTTTGTATGGTTTCACAAGTACACAGATGAATTGTTACTACACTAACTGCACAAACCCTGAAGGGCAATGAACTACTAATTGCACACCTTATCCAGTTATTTACCTTAGTACAATAATTTTGAGATTATTTGATCTATTTACGCATGAAAGCCTGATCTTGGTAATACGAAAAAGTGATAAAAAATGACAACAGTACTGTAAGCATTTGCTTCCCAGTAACGGAGGAAAAGAAAGCCCAACAGAAGCAAAAAGAAAGACGTCTAGGTCAAGTTTTTTTGGGTTTTCTTTTTGGTTTTTGGTGGTTTTGCTTGTGATATGAAAATATCCTTTACAAAATGTGAACTTCTCAACTATGTGAGAAATTAATGATGATTAAGACCTCTGTTGGAGAGGAAATGACTGGCTCAATTGCTGCCTGGTTAAATCACAAAATACCTTTTATCTAGTAACTGCTCTGATTATTGCTTAAAGATATCTAGCCTAGCCTTGTATGATTAAGAATATCACACAGGAATTGTTTTGAGATGTTGGTTTCACACACACATTTATGTGTATATATATGTGTGCATACACAGACACGTACAGTCGCTGAGGTGAGCAGCTCTGGTGTGGGGAAGGGTTTACTTAACCAGGGGCGAGAAAGCTGCAGGAGCCACAGCAGCTCATGGCACAGTAGCTGAGGGGACCTGGGAAGGGCCAGGGGCAACAGGGCCAAGCCCAGACATGTGTAAAGAAACTCTTGGAGAGCACCATGAACGGTGCCAGAGAACAGTGCCACAAATGGTGCCAGTGTGGCAGTTTGAATAGGGATGGTATCTGCAACCAGCAGCAATGCTATCTGCCACTGAGTTGTCAGTGCACATTGAAAGAGCTTTAAACTAGATTTGAAAAGGGAAAGGGACAAAACCAGGTTTACTCAAGATAACTCTGGGGGCTGTACACCACTGTCTAAGGGAGTGTGTGTGCCAGTGAGGCCCTTTGGGCTGCTCCTTCAGTGCAGCTGGCGGATGGAGAGCCCTGTGACAGCAAAGACATAAGGCATGGAAATGCCTCCGAACAGTCACACAGAAATCAGGGCTTCTCTCCCAAAAAAGGTGTCGGGATCAATATCCCAACTGAAGTGCATTTACACCACCGCACACAGCACGGACAATGAACAGGAGGAGCTGGAAGCCATTGTGCAGCAGGAGAACCGTGGCCTTGCTGCCATCAGGGAAACAAGGTGGGATGACTGACATAACTGGAGTGCTGCAATGGATGGCTATAAACAAGGAGAGGCAGTGGGGTAGCCTTGCATGTTAGGGACTGTTTCGAGTGTCTGAGCTGAATGATAGGGGCAGTGGGGTCAAATGTTTGTAGGTAAGAATCAGAGAAAGGCCAACAGGCAGATATCCTGGTGGGAATCTGTTAGAGATCACCCACCCAGGATGGAGAGGCAGATGAGATATCCTGTAAGCAGCTGGGAGAAGTCTCACAATTGCTGGCCTTTGTTCTCATGGGAGAGGAATGTCTAGGACGTGTCTGGAGTGTGTGGAAGAGAAGTTTCCAACTCAGCTGGTGAGGGAGCCAGCAAGGGAAGGCACCTGCTGGACCTGCTCTTTGTGAAGAGAGAAGGACTTGGGGCACAGGGATCACAAATTCTTGGAGAAGTAAGGACGGGATTCTGCAGAACTGCCACCTGGGACCTCCAGGGGACAGACTTTGGCCTGTTTAGGAGCCTGGTTGACAAGAGTCCCCTTGGATGACAGTCTAAAAGAAGTCCAGGACATTCCTCAAGAAGGAAATCCCGAAGGCACAGAAGCAGAGACGTGGCTTAGTGGTGGACTTGGCAGTGTCTAACTCGATCTAAAAGGTCTCTCCCAACCTAAGTGGTTCTATGATACAGTGTATTTTATAATAATTGTACAGACAGGCATACATCCTCAGGTCTTGTATTATTTCACCAGTTGTTTCCATAAACTGATTTAGATTCAAGAACTTTCCCCATGTTTTTTTTATTCAAAGCATGATGTCACTTTATGCCTCTTTCTGAAAAGATGCTTGAAGTTTTCCTTTTTGTGTTTATTTGAAAATAAGTTATTTTGTATTTCAGCCATGTAATCATTAGTGTGTGACTTTTGTATTCATATTTATTCCTTCTGTGAGTTTAATACAGAAACAAATGCTAGGAGTCTGAAAGTAAGATTTGTAATATTTTAAACACCTTTTCCCTGTGAATTTTGTATGCCATGTGAACTTCTGAAAGCTATGAAGCGATTTTTTTTCAACTCCTCTGTAATGTCTGGATGCATACAACTAATGTGAAATCTAAAACATGCCTATATAACATAATTTTAAGGGTTTTTTTATAATTCTACCGAAGTTTATTTTTGTAGAGAAGATTTCTTCCTCTTATTGGCAATTAAAAGTACAAATCTTGCTTCGTGTCTGAAGTTTAATTTTTGCAATGTTCGCACAACACTATTTCAATGGCTTTCCTCCACTTTTTTATTTCGCTTTAAGCCAGTTTTGGGTGTTTGTGACCCAGTTCTGGGTGATTTGTGGCCCCTGGGTGCAGGCGTGGTGGGGCGCGATGCAGTGCGCGCAGCCGCCGCCAGGGGGCGGCGGGACAGTCCCACGCCCCGGCATTGCGGCAGCGGGGAAACTCCAGCGCCAAACAAGGGACAAGGGACAAACGCTGCTCTGACAGCCCCTGCGTGTTTTCCACGTGCTTTAGGAATAACGCTACTGCTAACAGTGGATATTGGCTATTCCTTCCCCCTCCCTATTCCTAGATACACTCGGAGTTACATCACAAATCAAAACAACTCTTGTTTCGTACTTCTTAAAGCAAAGAAAGAGTTGGTAACTTGCAGGAGTTGAAGGGATCGCCAGTCAAAATTTAGCATGAGAAAAGTTGGTTTTGCTTTCAGAAACATCTCAATGCACAGTTAAAATTATCTTGCTTACTCAAGGAAGAAATTAAAATGAGAGAGAGTACGGATGCAAACTGGGGAACAATCGCTAAATGCACTGGCATTTGACTTGTTGTCAATTAGTATTTTTGTGAACTTGGAAGTAAATTGAGAGAAACAATTGCAAAATATATAATTTGATTTATAAAAGTAACCAATTAATTAAGCCAGGCCCAAAATATCTGCTGGGCTTGTGGTTGAGAGATTCTCCTGCACAGCAGAAGGCCTTCCAGGTTTGAATCTGGAAGGGAATACATTGAATTATTAACTCATTAGGGGCAGTTCTGTTAAATTTTTCTTTGCTGTTTATAAGAAAGAGGGAGGTCATCTGCTGAAAATATCTGACAAACAGGTTCATGCTTATAGAATCATTGAAGTTACTTTTGTCAGTGTTAAATGTTTCACTAAGGAATTTTAACAAATATTATTTTTCACTGATTTCAATACTTCTATGATATATAATGATTTAGGAAGGAGTGCAGGTATTGATCATTTCCAGGCTACCTATAGAGAATAATCATAAACATTTTAAAGAAGGCAGCTCTAGTTTTGTATGCTGCAGAGTAGGGTATATGTTGAGTAACTAAATGAAGGTTTTGTCTCAAATACTGTTCGAATAAGGTAGCTTTTCAGAAATAGGCAAGTTGGTTCTACATGTCTAAAAAATAGACTGACAATAGACTTGAAATTTCAGGTATAAATAGACTTTGCTTTTAAAGTTTTATGTTGATTTTCTGCATTTATCCAGACTGATGGCAAAGCTATCTGACATGCAAAACTTAATGCAAGCGAAGACTGCAGTGAAGTCGTAGTTGTTGGTTAGATGAAAAAAAGAGAAAAACAACAAAACCTACAAACTAACAACCCCAACAACAACCCCCGTGGAGCTGTTGTAACCTAATGTAGAACTAATGTAGATAAGTGTTACAAGTAATTTCTTGGGGCGGTGGTGGCAGCTGATTCAAGCAGTCGTCCCCTCGCTGCCGGTTGCACCCTGCTCTGCTTCCTTGAGCTTCTTATTAGAGACGTTTGTGAAGGTCAGTGGTGAAGCTGATTAGGGAAAACTCTTGTCTTCCCGCTGGGTTATTTTGTATTTCAAGATGTATCTGTTCTCATATTGTGTAAAACATGTGTTGTGTTGAATAATACTTCTGCCAGGATTAATTCAGAGGGAAATAAAAGTGTTTAAGGGTAGGGGTGACTGCATAGGCTCTTATAAGCAATGCTACCATGAAAAATCTAATCTCAGTCCCAGAAAGGACTTCTCTAATGCTTATTTTATTCATACCATGTACAACAATTTGCAGTGCTCTCGTAATGCATAGTTTGATGTGTTTGATGTATTTGATATACGAAAAAAAGAGAAAAGAATTATAGAAAATCTTCTCAAGCTAAAAATCCTATTTTGAAAGTGAAAGGAAAATTTGTAGGTATATTTCTATTTCTTTCCTCCTGCCTTCCAGTTTATTAACAAAATTTGTATGGGATGGTCTGGAGGGCTAAAAAACCTCCCCACATATTAGAACATATAGAAAGCTCTTTCACTCTGGTATAAATTAACAGCAATTTTAATCCCATGTGCTAAATATTACTTAATTTTAATATTTCATGCTGCCTTTTTTTTTTTTAACAATACCTAAAATTAGAAATCTTGGCGTGATTAATCCTGTATTTTTTAAACATACGTACACGTGTCATTCTATTGTCAAGTTGCTTATATTCCCACAGCTGAGATGGTTAAAAATGTCGTGAACATGTCGTTTAATCTAAACAGTGTTTCATGGCTTGTCTTTTTATTTTAGTCTTTTGCTGCATTTCACTGTGGGTCTGACTGTGAATTTTTCAGTGCTGCTTTGGCGTTTATGCACATGTATTTGTAAGAAGGTTGTTTGTTATTTTGCAGGCCCACCTTCAACCCTCCCTCTAAGCACTCAAACCTCTAGTGGCAGCTCCACTCTTTCCAAGAAGAGACCACCTCCCCCACCCCCAGGACACAAAAGAACCCTCTCTGACCCACCAAGCCCACTACCTCATGGACCCCAGAATAAGGGCCCAATTCCTTGGGGTGAGTTTTGAATGCAAAACAAAAGGGCAGGGGAAAACCTTTATGATGGCTGATATATGATCTTTGGTTTCTTTTTACCTGGTGCTTGCTTTCCAATGATTGCAGCTTGATGTAACGTCAGCTCAGATAAATCAGCAGTTCTATCTTCTGTCACTCTGCCTTCCAGGCTGCTGCAGCCAAGTCTCACTTGAGAAAGCTGAAAACCCTCTGTGCTCCCCTGGGGCCCAGTCCAGTCTCCTCCACTGCCTCCCTCTCTCTGCCGTAGCTGCCCAGGCTCTGCCTTCACCCCAGCCCCTCAGCCAGTGCTCTCCTCTGCCTCTGCCTCTGCCTCTGCCTCTGCCTCTGCCTCTGCCTCTGCCCCCTCCCCTGCTACTGCTGTGCCCAGCTCAGGGATCAGCTGCAGGGATGCAGCTTTGGGGCACACAGACCCCAGTGTGTCTGTGCAGGTCTCACAACTGCCACAGGAGCTTCTTTCCTTGGGCTCTGGGCCACACCTCTCCTGCAAAGTGTTCACACCTCCCTGGTGGGAATGTGTTGTCTTGATATGTATTTGGCTTTTGTGATGTTGTGTGTACATACACAAAGACTGATAGGTTTGCATCCTTCTGCCAGCAGAAGTTACACAGAAACTGTGTTTTTTAATTTTTTTTTTTCCAGGATACCTTTCTGACAGATGCTTTTTGGAAGCTATTTTCCAGACTACTCAGATTCTTCCTCTTTTGAATAAACATTGCTCTATGCAGTCAAATCGTCTTGGTAGCTATAAATCTCAGGCCCATGTAATTTTCTGTGATTTTAGTCTCAGGGGCAGGATTTCCATGAATCTGTAAATTTTTAAACTGGAATCCAATGTTTACACAGGTGCATCATCCATACACTACTTGTATCTTAAGAGAATCCTCTGTTCTAGTGTAAACACACAATTACTAGCCTAAAATAAAAAATTGGTAGCCTAAAGCACCATTTTTTTCAGCAAATTGAGTTAAATGTAGTAAATCATGGAGTACTCTTGTGTGATTTAATTTAGGATTCAATATGAAGAAAAGTATAGAGTCCAATGAAAAGCAAAGACTTTTTCTCAAGGAATACAAATAATGGAACCTTTTCAGTTCTCTACTTCTCAGAGGTCTGGGATATGGAAAAAAAAAATATTTCCTATATTCCTGAGTCTAACAGCTGTACTTTTTCAGAGGCAGTTGAGGCATTTTGAAGGGCATGGACTTTAAAAATGTAAAAAATCCCAAATATTTAAGTCCAAAAGAGCACCTAAAGTACCATGTACTAGAATAATATAAAATGTAGCACTATTAGGATGAAAGGTGTGATAAGATTAGATGCTAAGCAAGTGCCAGCTTTTCTTTAAACATATTAGACAACAGATAAAGGAAGAAGAAAGTATGGGAAAGGTGCAGGTGTGCAGTTGAAGATGAAGAAGCATGTTGCAGTAAAACACCTTGTCAGAGCAGGGCCAGAGAATATTGCTTTTTCTGTCTCTTCACTGCTTTTCAGGGAAGGCTAAACTTCAGTGGATGGAAGAGGGGGCTCTTCTCCCCATTTTTCTTAGCTGAAATCTGTACTAAACCTTGTTTCAAAGTCCATTTGGATTTTTAAGCAAGTATTAAATTTTGTGTTTATAAAAGAGAGAGTTTCTTGTATCTGCCTTTGTGTTTTTTGCTTAAGAATATTGTCAGATGTTCACTGCTTTTCCTTTCAGAAGCTTTCTTCTTTGTTGTTGTATTTCTTGCTATGTTGAATTTCAGCATTTGTTTTCTGATCTGTGCATTAATTGAAGTTTCAGGCAGAGCAGTCCTCAGCTTATGTCTAAGCAAATTGAGTTACTATTCAAAGATGTTCTAATAATGTCATACAGATTATTTTGTATTTCCATAGCAACCATGAGATATTTTTCCTTGCTTTATCCATAGGACCTACATGTTTGCTGTTTTACCTTAGTTCCTTTTTTGCACCACTTTTAAACACAAACATATTTTTAGCAAGGCACAGCATGAGCCTTTTCTGCTGTTTCATTTAGACATCTATGCGCCAAGAATGGTATTTAGAAAAATGTTTCATTCTTTTGAATGAGAAGTATTTTGTGTTCTTGGATCATTAAATGTCACTTTGCATCTATTTCAATGAAAAATTTACTAAAGGTTGTTGAAGCTGGTTCTAAGATTGACATGCTGTAATAGGAGAGGCAAAGGGGGATGAAAAGGCACTAAACCAAACAAGTTGGTGGCATTATATCTTTAAAATGATGATGGCTAATGAAGAGAAGCTTTCTGCTGAAGGAGTCCAGAGCACTTGGGTTTGGATTTTGCTGCCTTTTGACAGAATTCTGTATACTCAGGATCATTTCTTTACCAATGGCTAAAGTGCAGTTATGGGAACATAAAAACATAGTCACTAAATCAGTAAACCTACAAATCTTTAGAAATTTAATGTTTTGTGAATAAAATCAAATTCATGGTGGTTTTAAAAAGACGTGCCTCATAGTTCAAAATGTAAAAATCTGTGATAAATTTATCTGATACTGGCCTGCTGTATCTCCTTCTATACAGAGAAAATTGAAACACTATTTCAAAACAAATGCCCTACAGCAATGTCATTCAATCTTCCCTTGCCAGGAGATGAGAGCTACCAGTGATTCGTTTTAAAATGTGTTATATGAAAGGTCATCTTGGATTATTTTGGTCCCTCCTGCTTTTTCAGCTGCAAAATTATAAATAAAGTTTAAAATTATCTTTTAGATATGTTGTATAGAAGATACTTAGAGGAATGCATGTTTTGCTTTAAATTGCACCCTCTGCTGATTATATTTCAGTTATCCTAATATTTTGGTTTTTTTTAATTGTCCTTTTTTTCACTTCAGGTAATGATTTGGGCCCACCTTCAACTAAGGCTGCAAACAAGTTTGAGGGGATGTCTCAGCAGTCAAGGTAAAGTATGCACATATGAAGGCAAAGATGAAAATTTAAATAAATACAACTAATTTGTAAATTAGAAAAGGAAAGCCTTTCATAGGAAATAAAATCCTGGCTATGTTTCTTCATTAGTTTTCTGCATGCCTTACTAGCATACAAATACTTTGGCTCCATTGAGCCTCCTACGCTTTGTTCCTTGCTGTCCATGCACAATCCATCCTTTGAGCAGCATGGACAGAACGACTTGTACCCGAATCTATCTGCTGCTCCTACAGAAGTGCCCTCACAGCTGGGGAATGCTTCCTCAGACCGCAGTCCAGCAGGACCAAAGTTTTATTTTCATGTCTCCTGGCATTTCATTTTATCTGCTTCAATGTGAAGTGTCCTACCTGTAGCAGCAGTGTCACTCCGGGTACAGGCTGGCATCGAAGATGGCTCTGTAAGAGAGAGAGTCCATTTCAGTCTTCCAGTTTAGCTGCTTTCCACTCTGTCAGGCTTATGTGCTGCCACACAGTCTGCAGTAACACAAACTGCTTTTAGCTCGTAGTTCATCAGGTCTGTCCATTACAAGTGTCTTTCTCAATAGCTGAAGTAGTAAGGACAGCCATACATTACTGTCACTTAGAGTTTGTTACTCCTCTATCTGTGCTGTGATTCCAAAGTCCTGAGGTTCAGAGCATGGTAATTCCAATAAAAACCTGCCTCAGGCACACAGCCTTGCATGACCACAACTGTGTGGGATGGGCTGTGACTGGGAATGGATGTGTAACCTCAAACAAGGCACAGCAGAAGATGTGTAGGAAGAGTTTCTGGACACCCCCAGACTGTGATCTGCCTTGTCAGGACAGGCAGGGAACCTGATGTTGGTAGCACAGCTAGCTTCCCACGTTTGCTGAATCCATCCAGCTGGCACTGGACATTCAGGGAAAAAGTGCTGATGTTCCACAGCACAGAGAGCTGGGCCCATGCTAGGTACTTGTCAGACACAGGTAAAAGTGTGGTCCTCGTACTCCATGGCATTAGAGAGAGGCCAAGGTAGGAGCTGGGCTTTGATGATCTCTGTGGGCCTCTTCCAACTCAGGATATTCTATGATTTATTGAATCAAGATTGAGCTTGCCTGTCCTTTCCATTTCATGTCATAATGTATTCTGGCTATTTAAAAAACTGCTAGAAATTAAAAGTGTTTCATCATGCTCATTTTGAAACACTGGCTGCAGAGACAGGCAATACCAGAATCAAGGCTGTTAATGCAGAAGACTCTGCTCTGTTGAACATACTCTGGCAGCTTTCTCACTCTTTTTTTTTTTTTTTCTTGTTTTTTGAGTCATTATTTTGAGCTGATACTGATTTTTGTTTATTGTTAGATTTTTATGCCTTAAATCAATTTGCTTTCTTCTCTTCTTCCACAGTCTTTTTCTATAAAAGTGACTTAGGTGTGGTTTTAGAGGAAAAACTTTGACGGGGATAGCTAACACGTGTAATACAGGTTGACAGAGTAAAGCCTGTTGTTTTCCCACAATCATCAGTATTTACTGGGAGCAGCAGAGACCTTGTCTCCTCCTGCAGCGGCAAGTGTGTGTGTGATACAATATTATACATGTGCAGGAGGCTACAAGGCACAGGCTCAGTCCTGGAAAACTTCACTGACATAAAGCACAGATTATGTTTTGTATGTTTCAGTATAATTATTTTGAAGAACAAATTTTCCTTAAAGTTCAGAATCTCACCACAGAGTTGGTCTTTCAGCATCACCTATTTTCAGAGTATGTTTTGCATGTACCATAGCTCATAGAATATACCTGCCCATAGCACTGAACTTGTGTGGGGTTTGTATGTCTTTTTCTCTGAAAAAAAACCCAAATTAATTCTAAACAGTGCTTTGAGTTTTGGGATTTATCCACAGACAAAGTGATTATACAAAAGAAGCACAGTATATGTGGATTTTTTGGGGGATTTTTTATTTATGGGTGTGTAAAGGGGAAAAAATGAGAAATAAGTATATTTTATAACACTTGTAAGCACTGATAATTCATATCTGTTGATTTAGCACTGGGACTGCAAAGACTGCACTTGGCCCTAGAGTTCTTCCCAAACTACCTCAGAAAGGTAAGAGATCTCTTTGTGCTTATTCTCATAATGGCATCTTTTAAGTGTGGGTGAAAGCAGATACTTGTTTTAAATATATGGATCTTTTCAGCAGAAATTTTATTTCTAAAATGCCACAAACCATGAAAGCTTCACAAGACTGAAAGGATTTTGGAAGATGGGGCAGGCTTTTATTAAACTGAAAAAAATACACCTAGGGAGGAAAAAAAAATCATGAACTTATTGAAGCTGGAAGAAACCTCAGGAGGTCTTGTGGTCCAGTCCAGCACTCGAAGCCGGGCCAACTTTCTGCCGTGAGAGCAGGTTGCTCAAGGCCAGGTCCAGTCACATTTTGAGTATCTCCATGGATAACTTCTCTGGGCTTCCGTTTCTATCCTAGACCATTCTACTTGGTACTTTTTTTTTTCCCCTTAATATCTCTGAGTCCAATTTCTTGATACCTCAGAACAAACTGTATCTGTGCCATGTTCTGGCAATCAGGGTTGTGGTCAGTGCAACTGCTTTGGAAAGAATCAGGTACTGTTACACGCTCATTTATATCTCAGTGGCAAACTTACTGAGACCGTCATCCCAGGGAACACCTTTCTTTTAGAAATGTTTTTTTTTCTAATCTCTTTACGCTCACACAGCAGGTTTTATTTAGGTTTTTTTGAGCTGTTGCATCAATTCACTATAAAGTAGACCTACTTTGAAGCTCTGTCTGAATACAGAATTCATCAAAAATATGTTATATCTGTATGAGTGGATGATCACAATGAGGGCTGAAGGTCAGGAAATGCTGCTTGTCCAAAATTCTGAAGCTAAGTGTCTGAAATTGAGAGTGCAAATCATTTTTAATAGAAAAAGCAAATGTAAAATTTCAACTTCATTAAATTACAATTATTCTGACATGGTATCATCTTTTGAAAGAGATATCAATGATGTGCTGGAGTGGCACTGTGAGGGAAGTCGCCATTTCCTTGATTTAAAATTATACAGGTGAAAATTTAAGAAGGGCCAAATCAAAGCACATTGATAAGGGCTGCTATCAGGGTTTTTCGTATCATTTACTTACATCTCAAACCCATGTGGATGATCAGTGTGTGTACATTTGCTATGAGGTAAGTCTAGGACACAGCCATATACAGGGATCAACACAGACATTT
Organism: Eulacestoma nigropectus; assembly: GCA_013397775.1. Taxonomy (NCBI): domain Eukaryota; kingdom Metazoa; phylum Chordata; class Aves; order Passeriformes; genus Eulacestoma; species Eulacestoma nigropectus. The sequence continues at coordinate 1,584,533 of VZTE01005484.1, read as the reverse complement.
TTTTAAACGAGACATCTGATAATAATTATATAATTTCTTTCATGTAAACTGTGCAAATGGGTTTTTTATTATTATTATTTTGGTATAAGTAACCATAAATATATCATGGAAGTGTTATTGCAGTGGGTGATATCCAGAGGGAGTGTTGTTGCTTTCATAGTCACATGTCAGGCCACCTTTTTGGCTGGTAGAATACAGTACTAAAGTAATGTTGAATGCAATAGGAAATTGTTCCTTCTAGTCAAATTGTGTGACTTTCATCACAGGTTGTAAATTTTTTCTCTCCGGTCCCCCTTTATCTGTTTTAACGTTGGGGTTATTTGGTTTAGGAGGTTGTGGGTTGGATTTTTTTGTGTGTACTAATGGTTTTGTTTTTGAGGTAGATTTCAGTTGAGTTTTCTTAGGGAGCTTAGCAGTAGAATCAATAGATGATACTGACAAAAAGAATTATTTGAAAATCTAATTTAAATTTCCTTCCATCAAATCCGCAAAATACACATTTGAAAACCTTTTATCTTTACTTAATTGTAAATATGTACAATAATTCATTTTTTCTTAGTTTTAGTTTGAATGTCTATAGTATGGGATATTCTATACACTGCATAGATATATGTGCTCACTCTCTCTCTTCTGAGATATTTTACAAGTACTAATCCTGACAGTCAGGTGGTTTTTTGTGTGGAATTCAACTGTATTTGTGAATAATTGTCATTATAAAGAAATTTTGTTACAGTCACATCAACTGGTCTACATATAGGTGGTTTTGCAAAGTCTTTTATTAGATCTCATACTTTTTGGTTTAGGTCCAAGACGTGATCACTTTATTTCCTTTTAAGTAGATAATCTATGAATTGACATCTAATAGCTGTTGGAAAAAGCACTGCTGGCCTCCAGGAGGAGCAATTAAATGAGACCTCAGTGAACAAGGGTTATGTAAAGTTGTATTATCTTGCTTTTGTCATAGACTAGGAGGACTTATGGGCAGTTATGGAGTTCAGTGACTGTGTGATCATTAACACTATTGCAATTTTGATATATGCCTAACTTCTTTAATATTAAAATATTAAGATTGTGAAAAACATTGTTTTGCTCTTTTGTTTTAGTGGCACTAAGAAAAATAGAAACCAGTCATCATCTTTCAATAGATAAATCCCATCAGCACATGGAAATGTTTCAGAAGCCTTCACTGTCCATCGATATACCACAGAAACCACAGCCTGGAGACTTGCCCCCAAAGCCTCTGCCTCTGGAATTAACTCAGAAACCTCAAGTGGGAGATTTACCTCCAAAGCCTGGAGAACTACCCCCAAAGCCTCAGCTAGGAGACTTGCCACCAAAACCACAGCTTGGAGACTTACCTCCAAAGCCACAAATGAAGGACCTTCCTCCAAAACCTCAGCTAGGAGAGCTGTTGGCTAAAACTCAAGGTGGAGAAGCAGCACCGAAGCCTCAGCCGTCAGAGGCAAATCAAAAATCTCACTCCATAGATCTTTCTCCAAACGTACAATCCAGAGACACCGTCCAAAGGCAAGCATCTGAAGAGTCTAATGACATAACACACACCCTGCCAGAAACCCCTGTGCCACTTCCCAGGAAAATAAATATGGTAAGTATTACTCCAGCTCCTTGGAAGTATCCATGGAAGGCTTTGAAGTTACTGTAGGACTTTCCATGAACCCTTGAGCTATGCACACAAGGCAACATAAAGCTACGGGCTGGGGTGGGGAATGAGGGGCTCTTTTTGTGCCCCAAAGCAGCTTCAGCAAATGTTGGGGGTTTACAGGGCATCTTGCATGCTGAAACAAATACTTGCAACATAAAACAATAACCCTGGGAGCATGACAGTGTATTCAGATTTGTTGGGATTTATTTATTTATTTATTTTATCTATGCCAATCACAACTCTGAATGAATTGATGGTTTTCTCTGTTGCCTTTGCTCACAGGTCTGCGCATCTTAGAGTGCTAGAATATTTATAGATTTGACTTTTGTAAGCTTTAAGAAAGGATGTTAGCACCTGTTGTCAGTAGATGCAAAATTTAAAGTAAAGTCAACTGTGACAAAGTAGTAAATGTTCCTGTCGTAAGTATTTAATGTTGATGTACTGAGGTGGTTGAGATGTAGGTTCATGTACTGATGAAGTGGCAAAATTGACATTGCTGTGTGGTGTGTAGTAGCAGAGCTGGAACTTTAACTTGATTCCAACCCCCAGTTCAACTTGCTGTTCATCTTGCTAACCAGTGCAATTTCCAACAGAGGATTATTAATGCGGATGTAGACTGAGATAACTATGAAACTCCAGAGCTCTCTTAAGATTTTCATCATGAAGAATACATCAAAAGTGAGATGGCTTTGTTTGTCAGATTGGCTATGCAAAGCACTTATGTAAAAAGGAAATAAGACTTTTTTTCTAGTGAAACAGTGAAAGCAGAGGCTAAGTTTCTGCTTTGTGCTTGTCTTGAGGAAGAGCCCTCTGGAGCCATCATTCTGCTTGGCTTCTGGCATGGACTTGCCTGTAAGTTCCTGTCTGAACTGAGAACAACAGGGATGTTGCTTGGGCTTCCTGAGTGTTCTGGAATTTAAATATTACAGGGATCTGATAAAAAAATGTTTGTTTACTTATGTACTTTTAAATATAAGCAGACAAATGATACTGGTCATTCTCAGCTACTTGTCACTTTATTAAAGAAGAAAAGAAAGCAAATATTGGATTACCTGTTTGGTTTGGTTACATTTTGCTTTTTTTAAACTGTCACCCCACTGTATACAGAAAAATTCTGAGGAAAGGTTCTTTGTTCTCCAAACTCAGCCATTTTCACATGTACTGTAAATTAAATAGTTCCACCACTGTGCAGTGATTGAAACTATTATATATCTTCCCAGTGTATGTATGTATATATGTGTGTGTGTATATATATATCCCAAAGGTTTTGCACATCTCTGCATGCACATTTTTATTTCTTCTTGTTCAGGGCAGCCTTTTTTGCTCAAGTGATAATGTGCAAGAATTCCTCTTTGGAGGTATCTTGCCTCCATTTTCATCCTCTGGCTGTGTCCTCTCCACAAAGCTGGTGAAATGCTTCATCCCATTGAGCAGTGAGACCCACAACAGCAGCCACAGTACTTGTGGGCACCTCTCTCTTGGGCTCGACTATTTAGCCACTAAACAGGGAAGCATAGGTTTTTTTATTGGAAGGTTAAGAAAATTGATTGTTCAGAAATATAATTTTAAAATTCTGATGCTGATAATTTATAAGGATTTGAAAGGATATTTTTAGTGAAACAAAACTTGCACTGACTGCTTCTGAAATCACACTGAGCACTTGAGTGTTCTTTTGTGTGTATGTGGTGGTTTCTGTAAAGGAGACAAAATATTTATTTTTAAAGAAAAAAAAGTGTTGAATGTAAATAAGAGCATGGTCAGATTATTAATGATCATTAATCATTATTAATAATGATTAATGCATCTCATTATTGTTCAGTCTTAAGCATAAAATCTCTTGTTAATAAGCACTTGTTGTGTACAGGGAGTCGGTGGGGGGTATTCGTTTTTCAGTCGCAGATTACATTTCCTGGAATTCCTTCTATTTCTTTATACACCAGTGCCACAAACTGTTCTGGAACATGAAGAAAATATGTTCTGGAATATATGTGCTCTCTACATATCCATCCTTTTTTATATCTTCCCACGATTAAATACACCTTGTCCTCAATGCTGCTTTTTGCTGCTCTCCATAAAAGGAATAAAATGTTAAAATCTGATGGAACCAGAGTAATTCCCATCATTTTTTATGTGCTCTTACAAGCTGAGTTCCATACAGTTTTCTAAGTTTAGAGGAATGTAAATTTCTTTATTCTCTTTATTGAACAAGACAATTTTTACCTTGCAGAAGTAGCTTCCCTTCATCACTGGAGGATTGATTGGGAGGGAGCACTCTTGGTTCTCTGGAGTTGAAAGCTGGGACTATCCCCAAGTACCCATTCCTATTGAATTCCAGTCCCTAGTGCTAGACAAGATTTTTGTTTAAATTATATGAATATATTTTAAAAATAGAGGAAGCATTCTTTGAAGTGACTTCTTACTGCAGCAAACCTTTGCTGTAAAAACAACCCCTTGATTTCATATGAACTTCAGGTATTTCTGTTCATTTGTCTTGAGTGTGGGGGTTTTTTAGCTTTATGTTGTGTTAACTGTTTTCTCCCTTAAATCCCCCTATAATTGTTATTTTTCTGTACCTTGAGTTTAGTGTGAGTGCTTTTTTCAGTGTGTCTGTTCTGCTGTTGAGCTGCAGGGATTTTTTTTTTGCCAAAACATGGAGGAATTTCAAGTGAGTAGGTAACAGCAAAGAGAAGACTCCCTAGGAAATTTCCTCTGTGAAGTTAGTTTTGGCTCAAATTCCTCTAAACCTGCTGACTTTTCCCTTCATAGCCCTTCTGCTTCTCATCTCCTTCTGCTCTTCTTGGGTTTTTGCATTCTTGTTATCTGATTACTTCTGTTAAAAGAAGTAACTGTAGGTTTTGAAGAGGTGTGGGTATGAAAATACAGGAATATAAAGTAGCAGGAGTGTTTTGCTGTGAATATTGCTTACATACTCTATTTGGAAGTAATTTAAGTCATCTTCCCTGCCATAAGAAACATATGTTTGGGGAGGAGTCCATGCCTGAGGCTTTTTTCATATGAATTAGCAGTATGCAGCAAAGTATGACCTAGAAAATACTTGGACTCAGAATGGTAGAACTGTGAGAATATCTAGTGTGACTTATCATCAGAAAATAGTACTGCCATCTGACATTAAGGTAATTTTAGTAAGAAATTGCTAACATTTGGATGGAAAAATCACTAAAAAAATAATTTCCAGTCCTGTAAGCAGATTTGAAATCAAAGAATACTGCATTTTTGCACAAGATCCAAAACCAAAACTGTAAGGATTACTGGGATTTCAATGCAGCATTTTCCTCAGTCCTTACCTCTGTTGGAACATTCAGAGGAGACTGGATTTAATTTTCTGTTCATGATGGTTTGTTTGATGAAGTATGTATTAAAGGAGAAAGAGAGTGTTTTATAGACTAGAACAATGTAAAGACATTATTTAAACTTTCTTCACCAGAGGAAGCAGAGGTTACTTAAGCCCTCTTAAGGGCTACATGTTTAGCACTACATATTAAGTTCTGGTGGGAGTTCTGAATCTTAAGAAAAATAAACCCTACACCTGTGTAGGTAATTTTTATTTTAATTTTTTAATATCGTTGTTGAAGCAGAGTTTTTGGATTTCTATATTCCCAATTGCAGGGAAAGCAATTGATAGTCTACACTTTCTTGTAAAACAAAACACAACTAAAAGGCAAAATTCATATCATATATATTTTTTCTCTGTTTCTCATGTCCTTCATCTCAAACTTCATTCTATTTTTAGGGGAAAAACAAAGTTAGGCGAGTGAAGACCATTTATGACTGTCAGGCAGATAATGATGATGAACTCACATTTGTTGAAGGAGAAGTAATTATTGTAACTGGTGAAGAGGACCAAGAGTGGTGGGTATGTATCTTTCCCTTTTACAGTTCCACATAACTTCTTTATGACTTTTATAGGAAATACTCTTTTTCCAAATGTGGAGGGTTTCTTTTTATTTTTGTTTGTAGGTGGTGGGTTTTATTTGGCTTTTGTTTTGCTTTGATTTTCGTTTGGTTTCTTTTTGCCTTAGCTGACAGCCAGCCCTTAAACTTCTATTAGAGAAAATCCCTTTTATCTGGGAGAGAGAGTCTATTAAAGAACCATCCCCACTAGGTTTAATTTTATTGCTGCCTCATACAGCACACATTTACACATGTCCCTCTCTGTAATGCACACAGCTTTTCATTAAATGAAGAAGTGGTGATTCTTACTCCATTTAACAAACTTACACCCTCCATGAAAATGAGATGTGTAATTATCTTCAGTTCACCCAAAATGTTAAGTTATACCTACAGGGGTTCCTGCAAATCTAAATAGTTTGTAATTGGTGCTATAAGCTGATGGTTTTCTCCTTAAACTAGGGGCAGATAACATCTTCTTTCCCTTCTTCCCTCTCATGTCCCTGTTTCATACCATACTCCTCCTGTTATGGACTGCCTATTGTTCAAGTGCTAACACCAGGTTTTTCTCAACCCCACGTGAAGGCTCTAGCCTTTCTTGACAATCCAGCTCATATCCCTAAAGCCCCGCTACATCATATTTCCCTGCCAAAGAATTATTGCTGAGGATAATGAGACAGATTTCATTTGACTAAAACAAATTCTAATTGCAATGCTGCCTGTGATATCCTAATCTGAGTGCAGCACAACCTTTGCTGTTTTGTTTCCAGCTACATTTTCCTCTCACCCATCATTTAAGTGGAAGATTTTCAACTGAAAAGCTAGTATCAAAAGAGCAGTGCCCAGAGAGAAGTGTCTGTGTTGCCCATACCACCCAGTCCCTAATTACTGCTACATTCCTTGCTGGATCTGTTTTGTGAAGTGGCTTTTTAAACCCCTTGAGGACATGCCCAGCAAGTCCCCTGAAGCTCCCCAGTCTGAGTGTTTCTGAGAAGGGAAACGAGGGCTGTTGACTCATATGCTTCAAAACTTTGGTTCTCGAAGAGGAAATGGCCAGCCCTGTATGTTTCCTCTTCCCATTTTGTAAGCTTGTGGAAGAGGAAGGAAGGTACACCATTATTCTGAAAGGAATGAGCAGCACTGTAGCAGGGTAAGAAGAGGGTTATGTGGTCAGTCAGGGCTGCTGCTCCAGTTCTGTTCAACAGTTGTTTATAATTATGTATTTTAAACATGGAAGGTTCATGTAAAAGCTGTCATTATTTTATTTCTTTTACTAAGTTTATTAGCTATTTCTTTATAAATTATCATGATGCAAGACATGTAGGAAGTTGAATCTGAAGGATACTTAATCAGACAACACTGTGATTTGTTACAAACACTAGTATACATCTAAATCATTAGGTATCATACTAATTCGATGAGAAAATATCTGGGCTTTTATCACCTCAAGTAAGTGAAACATGCAGACTATCGTAAGTAACTTCACAACTGTAGCCAGATAATTCCTTTCAGTGAGATGTTCAGGATTTATTCACTTAACTAAGATAAGTGGTTTTCAGAGATGTTACTGAAGATCAGCCTATCAGACAAAAGAAAATCAGACTTCTGTTTTGGTGAGATTCTTGAAATTCAGTGATGTATGTAGTTTCCTAAAAAATTGGAGTTTTGTTCTCTTTAGATTTAATTGGCTTCATTTGTCTTATTGATAATATGCTTGTGCATAGTTTCATTTTGTTGCTTTGCACAAATTCAAATGTTAACTAAGGTCTGCTTCAGACTGTCCAGGAGGTTGCAGAGGCTCTGTGAGCAGTTCTGCTGCTTTTGAATGAAGTGAATGCAGTCTGTGAAGTCTGTGTGTACACATGCACATCTGTGTGTACACATGCACATCTGTGTGTATATATATATATATATGTACCTTCTTCTCCTATGTTGCAGATTGGCCACATCGAAGGACAGCCAGAGAGGAAAGGGGTCTTTCCAGTGTCCTTTGTGCACATTCTGTCAGACTAGTCAAAACAAACAAATCCTAAACTTGAGCATTGCACATTCTTCATGCAAGACGGGCTTTTTAGCAAAAGCGAACACTGCTGCCTCCCTGTAATCCTGTGCACAATTGTATATATAGCTGCTGTTACAAATTAAGAATTCATTTAAGTTTCACCTCATGAGGTTGAATTATATGTATTGTAAATATACTGTGTTATTCTGCCTTTGCCAGTATTATGGTAGCCTTGGAACCTGGCACGCCTTACCGGGTTTGTTGAAGCCATCCTGGGCATTTAGCACTTCCATCTCTGTCCGTGCTGTCCCACACGTGTGGACTGCCAGCTTTCCAACAGGTGGTCTCTGTCACCCATGTAACTGTACAGAAATGACTGTTCCTAATAACTTGGTATTCTCAATATACAATTAGCAGAAAGTTAGAATGAGTGAATGGTTTTGGACAATTTAAAGATCAGTCTGCAGTTCATAAGTGTATGCAGTTTACAGCTATGAAACCCACTTCGGTATTTATTTAATATAGTGCTCAGTTAAGTGTAATTATGAAGACAAATATTCACTGACTTTACAGATAACAGTAATGTTTTACAGTGTGCATACAGCATTTCATGTTTATATTACGTGGACCTATGCCAAACTGTGATTGCAGTTCCCCTGTGATATTACCTCACTATAAAAAGTAACAAATTTATTTCATTCGAAAACTTATTTTAATGACAATTAGTCATATTGTTCTTTAGTAGATATATGTGAAATTTGCTGGTTTCTTTCACTGAATTCTTAGTAACCAAGGACTTGTAGCAAATGTTAACTGTTGACATTGTGCATGCATTTAGACGCTTACTTGAAACCTGCCTTTGTACAAAAGTAGTACTGTAGTCATATAGCTACATTTGAGGAAAAGAACATTTTAACTTTAATGCTATTCAGATTTAATGTGAGCTTGCAACAGTATTTGTTTATAGCTAAATTGGCTCTTCGAAAAATGATTTTGTGGGGTTTTTTTCCTCTGTCTTCAACCTTGCTAAAAGTTAGTTACCTAAAATAAAATTTTTAAGTGTGATAAAAGGATAAATTTAAATTATTTTTAATGCTTTAAAAAGTGGAAGCTAAGATGACCTGTCGTGCATTTAATCAGGCTGGTAATGATAGATCTCAGATCACAAGGATCAGGCTGGTTTTCATGGAGTTCACCAAACTGTGACAGTAATGGTGGTAGCCCAAAGCACGAAGTAACAGACATACTGTCATAAAGCTAATTTCTAAGAAAATCCTTGTAAGGCTGCATTTGACCTGAGGTTTCTTGAAAGTTGGTATAAAGTTGCATTGCCAGAAAAAACTTCAATGTATTACTGGAAACTTTAATTTCCTGTGTCACTTACAACATAATTTTTAATCTTTTGAAACATCATGCGGTTGTGTTTTTCCCATGGTTTGTCTGTAGCGGATTCCATGACTTTCATATGTAGTTTTGTATTACTTGCTTTAAATGTTATTTTGGCTTCAGTACCTAGTGCTGCTGTTTCAAAGCAGATTGTCTTGGCTGCATGGAAAGATTTTCATTTCATAAAAGCACATCTCAGACTTTCTGAGGGCTTTCATTTCTAATACAGTTTTACAAGACTGTAGTCAGTGAATATTTAATTCTGTTTGTGGTTAATTTAGAAACAAATACCAGTCTAAATCCCACATGAAAAAAATGCAAAACATTTATCAACTGTTAATGGTTTTATCATTTATTTAAAAAAAATGAATTCCAAAAAAAAAAAATATGCAATGAGTGAGCGAGCCTGCTGGCATCTAATCTTCAGTATTACCAGCTCCAGTATTTCAGACTTCATTCTGTTTTTATGGAAAGGAAGTCAGGTTTAGCATTTATTTAGCATTCCATTTTATCCATTACTACAATGTTTTAAGTTGCATTAATGAACAAAACCTATTCACTTTTGTGGTCAATTGTATTTTTAAGTGATCTTGAAATAAACTGATAAATGCAAATCATATAAAGAAAACCTAGGCATGTAAAATTATGTAGAGTCAAATGTCTATTCTTTTCTACGCTCTTTAAAATAGTATACATATGCATTTTATAAAATTAAATGAGTTCCATCAGGAACAATAGTTCTGTTTATTCTGGCTTATTGTGGGTTATAAGAAATCTGAAAATGTATGATATTGGTTGAGTTAAAGTACAGTATTATATTTGAACTCAATGAGCCACTGTCTGCAATTTTGTATATGACATAGTATTTGGAAAGTCTAAATCTTTATGGAAAATTAGCTGATAAAGGGTTGGGGGGAGGGGCAGGGGAAGGTGCCCCCAGAGGGGGAAGTTTGCTCTGCAGATGATGTCTTATTTACTGTTGAACAACAGTTGCTATTTATTTTTTTATTACATAGTACATCAACGTGTACAGAAATCAGATCTGGTCATGCCACTAGCTAAAATCTTGACTTTTCATTGAATGTTAAGGTAAAACATCAGTACACATGTCTATTCACATGTATTTAATGTGACAGTTTTTGAGTACTGTATGTGTTAATTTCTACTTTTTTAATATTTAAAATTGCTTTTAAATAAATGTATTCAGTTGATCTCAGATATCTGAAAGAGGCCCTTTTTGTCAACTGGAATATCTTCTAGGGAGAAAGTCTGGATTCCAAACAGGTAGAACTAAGACACTTGAAATGTTTTCTCTTGAATATAAAGCACTCCGTATATAATGCAATTAAATGTGTATCTCTTTAACAGCTGTTAAATATGGATGCAATTACCTTTATCTGGAAAACTTTACTTACTAAAGTTAGCATCAAACCACTTGTTTTGTCCACGAGTTTCGATTGCTTTCTCTCTGGCCTCAGCAGGCTCTCTGGGCTCCCAGCCCCCTCTGTGTTGTTTCCACAGCAGCCCGTGGGGTTGAAGAAACCATTCACAAACTCTGTCCGTGGGCAGGATCTCCCAGCCCGACAGCAGCTCTCACACCAACTAGAGCAGTACTAACCTTTCCTGGATGGAGTGACTTTGTTGCTTAGAATTTCAGTTCTGACCCAGCTTGCAGAGATTATTTTTCCCCCTGACTCAGTTCTTGGATGTTGCTCATTTAAGACCCATTCCTGTCAAAGCTATTCCAAAATGAACAAGTCACTTGAAATTGCTAGAAAGCAACAGGAACATCTTTTAGCCAGAGGAAGGGCTGGAGTGTGGAGCTTTCAGATCTGGTTTGTATCAAAAACAGTAGCTGCCACAGCACAGGGCTCAGGAGACTGCTGTGGTGAGAGCTTCTTCAGACTGAACTGTGGCACTGGTGATGACCCACCGTGACAGAACACTCTGCTTGCTTTGTTTGGGGCTTTCGAATCTACATAGGCTAAACATGGGGGGGTTGGAGTGGGGAAATATGGATGTGGGGCAGGAGAATCAGTCTGGTTAAATATCCTGCTCTTGCTCAGTTTCTATCATGTCACAATATTTCAGATAACAGCATTCAGAGAGACATTGATTCCAACAGCCTCAGTTCTCTGTCCTACTTGTATTATGTGTTCTTCAGTGACATGTATTGATTTCCTTTCCTAAGTCAAAATTGAGGTGGATATCTCATATACTGTCTGGAGCAGCAGAGAACAAGACAAATGCTTGCCCAGAGAACTCCCTTGTTGTTCAAAGTTTCAGTCTCCTTACCCTTCTCCTGGTAAACCTAAAGCTCATAATTAAACAGAAAATTGGCAATCTATACCAATGAAAGTGAGGCAAATATTAAATACTAAAGAATGAAACTCAAAATAGCTCCCTACTGCACAACAAAAAACAAATAGTTCAACCCTATAAATCTGGTTTGTTTTCAGATGCTTCCCCTTCAGATGTAGTTCACCTGAGCATTAACAGAAAACAACTTTATTTTCTCCTGCTCCACACTGTTACATAGTTTCACACCACTTACTCCCTAGACTGGGAGCCCTTCTATGCCATGGAACCAAAACATGACAGAGGAGCAAACGTCCCTAAGTAAATAAAGTTCAGCTTCAGACCTTACATTCTTACAGAGAGCTTCTCGCCTTAAGAGTTTAAGGCTCTTGGGGATGCTTTTATTAGACCCTTTCATCCTTCTGAAACAGCTGGAGGCTTTTCAGGTGGATGCAAAATGCACACACAACTGTAAGATGTTTTCCTCTGCATAGCTGCAAGACAACAGTTTTCTTATCTAATAAAAACTAACTATTCTAAATTGTCTTAATGACACTTTTAGGGCTATACGTAACATGATTTACAGCTCTGTCATCTGCTGAGGGAGTGCTCAAGTTTCTTCTTGAGATAAGCTAAGTGCTGTTTGTCAACTCGTGCTTAAGTTGACACTCCCCCCCCCCACCTCCCCGAGCTGCGGCGGGCACAAAACCTGCACGTCTTAGCTGGTTCTGGTCAGCTGCTGTTCGGGAACAGTAAAAACGATAGTGTGTCACGGTACAGGCTCTGCCTTGTTCCTCTGTAAATTACAGAACAGATCCTCCCGGCTGCAGTAAGGCGGATGTCTGCTCCAGTCCTTTTGTAATGGTGGGGGCAGGGAGGAGCAGTTTGTGACAGCTGTCACATCTGCTAAGCTGTCAGAGCAGAGGGGAAACCGATGGGTCATTTTCTGCACCACCTGAAGAATGTTTTGAACAAGGTTTAAGCTTACCTGAAACTTTAAATCCAGTGTTAACTCTATTAATGCTGTTCCTACCAGTTTGACCTTGGTTCTTGTAGTGTCCAATTGAAAAACATGTTCCCCTTGTGCTTTTTGCTCTTCTCTGAAAGGCTGTGTGGGACTAGGTCCATTTCCATGTGGGATTTTTTTTTTTTTTCTGCAGGGCTTGAAGATAATTTTGTGCCTCAGTTACCACCAGAAATTATGAACCTGATTTCTCTCTCGCAGTACCATTGAGTAGATGAATCAACCTTGAACAAACACAACTGCTCTAGAATGGCTGCATTAGAGGTTGTTTCATTGTATTTAACTTTGTTCACTTCAAAACAGTAGCATTAGGCTTTGTTTTTTGATAACTAATTAATTTCTCCAGTCTTTTCCTCAGGGAATGCCCAGGAATAACTTACTACCTCTGCTGGTAAACTTACAAGCTTAAGTCTTAAGCTGCTCTTAAACCTAGTTCAGTAAAGTAATGTTTTTCATCTCTCCCTGCTACACTAAGTGTCAACAGTCCCTCTGAGCTGGAGTTCTTAGTCTTTAAATAAAATTCAAATACTTAGGTATTGGAAAGGACTGAAATGTGCTCCTGAACTTCAGACTGAAGGAAAGACAAACCACCTTGAGTTGAATGTGCACAAAGGAGGTCAGCAGCTGCTTGGTGATTAAGCAGGGGTTTATCGTGGTTTTCTGTTGGAGCCTGCAAATTTCCTTAATGACCTGGTGACACCAGTGGCCACTTGCTGCTTTTGACACCTCAAAGACAAAGCAGAATTTTTTTTTTTTCTTCAAGTAAGTAAAAGTTCTACTGCCTGTAATTACCCGTCTGTTCAGCAGACCATCCCATCCATGGCTCCAGATCTACATATCCAAATATTATTCACTGTAGGATTTGAATTCAGAGCTGTAGCCCAACTTTAACAACTGTAGGCAGGAAAGCAACAGCCCCAGGTACCTGAGCAGTAAGTGAGTTGCAGCCAGCCACATGCTGTCGTTTCAGCTGAGACTTATTGTGTGGAAACCCACCCAGGAGCTGGAAAAAAAGCCTTGGGGAGCAGTTCCCAGACCACTGCAGTAGTTCTGACCTCTGTGGATAGAAGCATGGGGATGAAGGACAGATTTGTGACCCAGGATATTCTTCAGTCTGTCTTCCCTACAGGAACTGAGCCAAGCTCTGCAGAAAGAAACAGGAGAACAAATGCTAAACCTGCCTTGATAGGGTGCACAGAGCTGCTGGCCTGCTTAAAAGGGAAGTTTGACAGTCTGGACATCAGGAGAGCCAGAAACAGCTTCATCCGAAGTGAACTGACACCAAGTGATGCTGGACGATAGGGAGTTGCAAGGCTTTTGCAGAGTATAGAAATAAATCTGAGCTCTACATGTGCTACAAGGTGGAGATGTGAGAAGAGCAGGGGATAGGGCCATCACAAACCACAGCTTGGACACCTGTGAAGGAGTATAAATGACTCCATTGTTGATGTGAAGATAGTCATAAGGAGTCAGCAGCTCTCCAGTGAGCACTGCCTCTAGGTTGGCCACATACTTACCTGAGACGTCAAGGTAATGCAGAGACGCCAGTGAAGTGAAGGTTCCTTGTCCAGAAGAAGCAGCAAGATCTTAGCAAACAACACTTGGGGTGGGAGGGCAGCAGGACAGCATTGTGCAAGTAGCTGCTGTAATTGCTGGTCCCTGAGAAGGAGCGTAAGGGCCTGTGCCTCCACATTTGGCTGTTAGCAAGGAGGTGCTGCCGCTCTGCCAGAGCAATCGCTGGCTGCAGCCTCACACAGGATCCAGGTCCACCCTTAGATGTGGTTCTGGCACACCCCCACTACCTCCTTGGAGCAGATATAGAACAGTCACCTTGCTTAGGGACAGATCATCCTTTAACTTGGCACTTACGTTCCCAGACAGGTCTGGATGAGATGCTGCTGGGTCCAGCAGAAAAGCTCCTTCCATTCCCCCTTCCCTGCTGGGATGTAGAGAAATTTGAGAGGAAAAAAAAAAAACAAAACAAGAAATTTGGAGGTAGAAAACCCTTCTCTACTTTAAAACCCTCGAGAGCAGGATTTGTTCCTCTCATTTGCCCATGGCAGTGTTCCATCTAAATGTTTTTCATGCAAAGTGTAACCCCTGGTAATGTTTATTTAGATGGGGGCTGCCAGGGGCCATCACCTCCCTCTGTCTGTAGAGCAGGCACCTTCTCTGCCCATGATCCACAACTTTAGCTGCTTGCCTGGGTTATAAGAAATATAACCCAGGAATATATAGATATATATAACTGGTGGAATACAAAAGAAGGCAGCAAGTGTAGTACTTCTGCACAGGGGTCCCAATACTATGTGACTTCTCAGCACCCCAGCCTCACTGCTGCCCACGTCTCCATCTGCTTTGGGCAAAAGACAGGACTTGTAGCCATTGCGGCAAGACCTGGGCCTCAGGGACTGCAGAGTGAACTGGAGCATCACAGCCCCCTACCAGTGACTGATAGTAAAGCTGGGCAGCAAAATGCCATTTAGAGAAATTACCTTAAGATGTGTTACCCACACCTAATCCCTGTCTCTTCCTGAAAGGGATTGATGGTGCAGGACAGTAACAGCATCTGTTGCTGGAGGGAGAACTTCCTGAGGAGCAGATGGGGAGGCTGTGTCCTGGGGGGACCCTCACTCCTCCTGCAACCGAGATGTCATCAGTTGTCAACAGGATGGACAAGATGAAGAAGAAACAGAGCAAGGTGCCTCAGAGATGTCACAACCGCTCTGGACTCTGAGTGTAGCTCTAGAGATGGAAGGAGCTCTCGGGGTTTGAAGGAGAAATTAGGCCTTGATGAGTTTTTTCTTTGATCCTCCAAAGCTAGTCTTATAGACAATGTCTCACTGAAGTGGCTTGGCTGCCAGGCTGGATAACCAGGCCTTGACCATAGCAGGGACCAACACCTGCATTTGGGGTTGCCAACAGCCCTGTCCCAGGATGTCACTCCTTCCCTGAGCACAAACCTGCAGCCCTAGGTGCTGCTCAGGCCAGGGCAGCTCCAGCAGAGCCTGCAGCCAGGAGACTGGTGGAGATGTCTGGGTTTGTTACACACATTTGAAGCCTGCAAGGTGCTCCGGCATGTGGCTGGTCCCTTCCCATGGCTGCAGAGCCTCGCCCATGCTCTGCCGTGCTGTGTGCTTCGTGCGTGCTCACCCAGAGCAGCCCGTGAAGGCAGGGCCATGGCTGGCTCCTCACGAAGGGGCTCTCCTGGCCCCCGGGGTGGATGTGGGGTCTGATGCGAAGGCTCTGCCCGGCGCCCCATCCTTTCCCCCCGGCCGGGCGGGGTGACCCCCCGGCGAGTGCCGCTGCCCCGCGGGGACTGCTCGAGGGAGCCGCAGCCGCTGCTGCGGGGGCGGCGGGGAGGGAGCCTGTGAGGGGCCCGGGGATCGGGGCCGGGCGCGGCGGAGGTGCCGGGGCCGCCTCTCCCTCCCCCCGCGCCGCTTCCTTTTATATCGATGCGGCACCGCCGCCCGCAGCCACAACCTGCGGCCGTGACGCCGCCGGCAGCCGGAGGGACGAGGCTGCGCCCCTGCCCAGGTAAGGGCTGCCCGCGCCCCCCGGGCGGGCGGGCGGGGAGGGCCGGGGAGGCAGCAGCGAGGGGCGACTCGGCGGGAGCGAGAGAGAGAGGGAGATGAGGATCGCCTAGGGAGCCGGGAGGAGCCTGAGCGGAGCCGTGGGGTGGGCACCCGTGGGGAGACGCGGGGCGGAGAGGAGCCGGGGAGGACCCGGGGGAGCCCCCGCCCCGCTGTCCTCCATCCCCGGGCGGGAAGGCGCAGCCCCCGCAGAGGATGCTCGGCGCTGCCTGGGCAGCCCCGCGCCTTCCCGGCCGCCTCCCGCGGCGCCGGGCGGTCTGTGGCGCTGCGGAGAGAGCACAAGGGCGGCCGGAGGGAGCTCTGGCCCAACTCTGCTTCCCCCAGGGCACGGGCACTGCGAGGCCGCCCGGAGGGAGCTCTGGCCCAACTCTGCTTCCCCCAGGGCACGGGCACTGCGAGGCCGCCCGGGTCAGGAGGGGCCGAGGGGGATCGCCTCCTGTCTGGGGCGTGACAGGCCAGGGACGGGACGTCTTGTGTGCCTTGGGTCCAGGCACGGACGTGGCAGATCCAGCGAGCGGTGTGAGAGCCCTCGCACCAACCCACACCATCTCCAGTCACTGCCGGGTTGAGGCCGAGCAGCAGCACGCTGGGCTGGCCGGCCTCAGGAGGAAGCCATGGTTTGGTCCTGTGCGCCATGGGTGCTGCTCGTGGCCGTCCTGCGCTAGGAGCAGCAGTGACCATGTTAGATGGAGGCTTCTTGTATTGCCAGTACAGATGCCAGCTGCCAGGCCGAAAACTTATTAGTCGTCCTCGTTCATGCAAATCTTGTACCTAAAAGTTCAGCCCAGCAGCCAGAAATGTGCTGGACTGGCCAGTGAGAGGGCGAGCACTTCTGCTTTGGCGGATCTAGTACTTCCTCATCTGGGCAGGAATGGTGGTGTGGTTGTGATCATGACTCTGTGTGAAAACTACCCCTCTCTTGAGCAAGCTGTCGTGTTTCAAAAGGTGAAACAGAAGTGCTGAAGCAGAAGAAATAGCACAGACCAGCCCCTAAACCGTGAAGATGACCTGGCTCTATGGTTTAGAGCAGAGTTACCCTTTTGCCATTTAATAACCATTTTTTAATAGACAAGACCCAAAAAGCCATGAGGATGATGTTTATTCAGTGTTTTGTTAGGTATGTGATTAAAATAATAGAAAGGCCCTTTTTTTTTTTTTCATTTAAACAAAGAAAACCCCACATTTGCACCCAAACTGAGAAGTGCTTTGAAGAGATGTAGGATTTTGGTGGAAGTTTAATGTCCTCTTTGTTTCAGAGCTTGACTGAAACCGAGGTTGGCAATGGCTGCCACCTGTTTAATGTCAAGGAAGCCAGAACTGATGCTGTGGGGAGTGGGGGAAGTGTTCATGGTGCCTACGTGTGCTCTGAAGGACCCTCTCAGGTGCACACAGACACCCTGGGTTATTTCAGTGCTTGGTGCTGCTCAGGGTCATCTTGCCTTAGTGAGAGGCAGCATTTGGCTGCACGGCTCCTTCTGTGTTTCCTGCTCAGCAGGGATCAGGAGCCCGTACCCGTCCAGACAGCAGGCCGCTCTCCAGCTGCTGCTGCAGACAGCAGACCTTACCTGCTGCTCACTCTTGCTCTCTTGGAGCACTGCTCAGGCCAGAGGCCTCATTAGTGCATTCCCTGACAGTCGTCACCTCTTGCTTTCCCAGGGTTGGTGATGTGGTTTCCAGGAGCCCCTGGCATGCAGGATCTTGTGAGCAGGGTCTGAGGCAGTGCTCTGCAGGGAGACTAGGAAGTGCTCAGCATCCAGTAGGAACAGTTGTACCAACAGGACTTTTAAAGACAATTCCAATAAAGTCCAGAGCATCCTTTTCTCTAACTGAGATCGATAGTTCAGACTGCTCAGCAAGGAGCATGTGCGATGGATTTTCAATAATCGGCACAGCACAGCTCAGGCTTGAGGAAAAAATTATTAGGCCTCATTCCATGCCTCTAAATGTGAGTGTGCCCAGCAAGAGCACTGGGAGAAGCTGATGCACTGAGGGGAGTTAAAATGTTAATGCCACCTCTGAGCATGGAAGGGCACAGCCACTCTCAATTACTATTTATTTCTTTGTACTCAAAGGTATCAGAGGATAAATAGTGGCTCACAAAAATAAAGACTGGTATTTGAGATACTTCCTGTGCTTGTTGAAGGAGAACAAGGCCCAGAGTATTTTGAAAGTAAAAGCATATTTCCTGTGAAAAACTGCTGAAGTGACGTGCGAGATTGTTTCAGAGCTGGAGGCATAGCCACGATAATTCAGGCCAGCAGTGTTGGCAGCTGGATGGGGCGGCTGGGCTGCTGTAAGGCAGAGGGGAGGGTGCTAAGCACCAGCCTGTCTAAACCTGCAGATAGGGCACAGGCACAGCATCATGTGCTCCTCTTGCTGCCCTGGGAACAGCAACACAGGCTGTGTCCTCTGGCTGCAGACAGCCTCAAGGGCTTGATTAGAGACTACAGGTTGGTCTGCCAGCAGGTATAAGCAGACCTGCTCTGGTTGAGTAAGTACATGCTCCAGAGGCTCCGTAGAGAGCCAGTGTGGGTCTCTGGGCCACCCAAGCACAGAGGTGATCCCATCGTGGGTATCAGGACTGTTTCTGTAAGCTGAAGGTCATTTCTGCATTGCTCTCTCCACCCTGACTTAGAAAGGCTTGTCTCTGAGGTTAGTTCAATCCAAGACTTGTCCTCCTGATCGTCTGCTTTAGGTTTTCCTTTAGTGCTTACCATGGCTGCGAGCTTGCTTATTGGCTAAATCACTTGCCCCCATGCAGACCTGCACGGTTCCACTGGGAGCTGAATCCAGCTCGCTGGCTCCCAGGTGCCTTCTCTCCCCTGCAGCAGCTCAGCTCTGAGGGAGGAGGTGGCTGGGAGCAGAACACAGCCCTGACAGTCTGCTGGAACACAGTTGCTGGAGCTGGTTTTCAAATCTGCAGCAGGTCTGTATCTCGCAGTGGGTAGGAAGCACTTTGCATGGTGTCTGCAGTTACTCAGCTGTTGGAAACCTTTGTTCTGTGCTGCTCTGTGTGGAGCTTGATATAGCTTGAATTTTTTTTTTTTTTTTGGTCCTTGAGTTCTATTACTGTCCTTGCTGGGTATATTTTAAAACAAATACTGCACACATGAATTTATTCCCTTGAGGTCTCTCTGCACTAGAGATACTCAAACTGATTGTATGTGTGACCTTGTGGTAATAGGTGGGATAAGTCTAATAGGTAGCTTTGGTTTCCATTCCCAGCAGTTTTTCTGGTGGTGCAAGCTGCTTTTCTATCATCAAAAATGCATTTTTTCTAAAATTTCTTTCTGGAGATGGGTTTGCTATCTGTTTTGCAACAATAATATAAGATCTACCCCAGGGTATCTAGTGAACAAACTCATTATTTCTCAAAGGCCTGCTGGATAGAAAGGGAAAAATACCAAGTTTTCTGACTGCAGCAGAAAACTAGGAATTTTATAGGAGTCTTGCTAAGACAGTCTTTGTCTCAACCAGAAATAGGACCCCTGCAATCCCAAGCATCTGCCTTGTTCCCGATCTTGAGGTCAAACCTTCTGGCCACAACCCTCTCTATTTAAGAAAAAGATGTAGACACAAATTGTAATCTGTGCTATGAAAATCTAATCTGTGACCTAATTTGTTGTGATACCATGAAGAACCTGTCAGTAGCAATCATTGTAACCCGTGGCATGGATGCACTGCTGGCTTTCCAAGAGTGCTCGTTCGCCATAGCCCCAGAGGGAGCGGTCTCATGCCGAGTGAGTACATTTGAGCTCCCCCAATGACAAATTTGGGGAATAGTACAGACAACTCTCAGATTACTTTTGCTTTTCTCTTAAAATGGAATTGGCATGGGCAGTCTTACTATGTGTGGAAGGGAATCTCTTCTGAGGATCCCTATGGAACAGGCTGGTGTGAAATGTGTGGGAAGGAAAATGAGATGCAACCAAAACTGGACAGTTTTCTGTGCATGCCATGATAGCTGTTTACCTGTCTGTCGTTCATTCCCCATGACCATGGCAGCAGCTTGGATGAAACCAACTCACTGGGTGAGTGGTTAGAGGAGGGACTTGTCTGAATAACTTCTCACCAGTGGGAGCTGCAGTTGTGTGGGCTGGTTCTCAGTGGGCAAAACTGACTGGCTTCTGGTACTGCCCCTTTGGGCCAAGTTTGTTGTCCTCTAAGGAGAAAAAACAAAGTCTTCTTTAGTGTGTTACTGAAAACATAGCACCATCAATCTTGCTCTGCAAGGCTAGAGAAGGAAGGAAGGGTTTACAGGTCAGGAAAGCACAAGTAATAGGCTGAAAAACTGGGAATTGTATTCCTAGGTCCCTGCACTGCTACATCTATCAGGGAAAAATCTTAACTGAGAAACTACTGCTGTATCAGAAACAACAGAGCTGGGCTTCCATTTTGATTGTTCTAGAAATAACAGTTCTTTTTTAATTGTTTTTTTTTTAATATCCTTCAAATGCTTTACTTGAAAGTACTAAATTAAAATTTGCAGGGGCATGCAGTCTGTTAACAACTGCTAAAATCCATGTCTGGTTAGTGAGACCATCAATCCATTTGGATTTTGAGATCCAGTAACCTAAATCCAGTAAGATGCATGTGCATGGTCTGCTCCCTCCCCTGCTCAGCCTCATTGGAGCTACCTGTGCTGTTGTTAAGGCATTAGATCTTGAAACGTCTTCTTTATTTTGAGTCTCCTCTTTATTTTCAGTACTTTGTTCCCTAGCATACATTAGGTGTATGTTAGCACAGAATACTTGCATTCTGCTAGTAATTTGTGTGTTCCTTTTTTTTGTATTTCGGTGTACTTTTACCCACCCTGAGCACTCGGAGCTCAAGTTTCAATGTGTTATTTGTTGATTTTTGTTCACGCCAGGCTTTTCCCTCCACCCACTCACTTCCTCTCACAAACGTTTCCTCATTTCACCATTTTTTCACACCCATTTCTAGCACAGAGTTGCCTCCCACCACGGGCAGGCTCAGCACTTCATCTACTGTTCACCTCTGCGGGAGATGGGCAACAAATCCAGGCGTGAGAGGAGAAGCAGAGGCAGGAGAAGGTGCTTGCCTATGTCAGGGGACAGGCGCAGTGGCAGAGAGAGGAGGTCTGGGTGCAGGTGTGTTTTTGGGCAGGAGGAGCAAAGGCTTGTAAGCAGGGTGGGTGTATGAGTGGAGGGAGTGAAGGTAGAGAGTGCAGATGGTTTTATGTGTGTGCTCATGATGGGGCATAGCACAACCTCTGCCTGTGCACAGCTGGGAGACAGCCAGGCGTGCTGGGCTGGGACCTCTGAGGGTTGAGGAAGGTGCACCTCCAGACCACAGTGGAGGCCCTCATCCCAGCACAGGCAGCTGAAGTGGCACTTGTGATAGCTCCAAGTTTTAATGTGCAATTTCGTTCTGTCTGCTTCTTATTTTTAACAAAAGGTTTCTCACCTCTCCTTGGACAGCACCAATTTCTTAACCACATGGAGTGCATCTGGCAGCTTACAACCTGCTAAAAAGAGGAAAAAATACCACGATGAAAATAACATGTCTGTAGTTTTAAATTAGGCAAGGGCTAAAATTAGTAGGAACAGGCCTGTCTGTGGCTGTGCAAACCAGCAGAGAATTAACATTCATCTGATGCTGAGCAAGGCAAGCAGAGGTTTGCAGCTCACACTTCCTTCGCCTTGTCCCACTCCTGTCCTTGCAGCTTCACTTCCCCGCAGGGTTCAGTCACCAGTTAGCAGAAAGCTGTGCAGATGCCACTAACCTTGTGCCAATACTGAGTGCTACTTTCAGCACTGTGAAGTGTTAGCAACAGCCATTTTTACCACACTCTAATTTCTTTGCTCAACTGCTGTGAATGCAGCTTTGGATGCATCATACTAAGGTCACTTGTTGTCAGAGCCCTGGATGCGGTCTGAGTCCCACGCTGGGGCCCAGATCCACCCACTATTTCCTCGGTGAGACAGGAGCCCCCAAGACACTTGCTTCCTCTTCCCAGCTGTGGTTTACTTTCCTCTTCTGTAATAATGTTTCTGTTAACAGGCCTGCAGTAAAAACCAGTTGCTGAATTATTCACCTCACTAGAGTAACTCTTGGGTGATTTGGTTCTTTGCAGACTATTTTTCATCTTACATCCTGGCGTCGTTTTCATTCGCAGCATGACCCATGCAAACAGGTTTATTGGTGCGAGTTAAAGTGTGCAGTAGACTGGTGGAGTGATGTGTTTGAGGGACGGAGAACAGCAAGAGCCTTCACCCCTCTCCCCCTTCCCTGGGAACTGACGTGCTAGGCCCTGTACCCACTGCCAGAGTCAAACTCCTGGGAGTGGATGTTCTTCCACCCCTAGCATATCCAGAGGAGTCAGAGGTCACTTGGAAATCAAAATTAAACAATGCCTTAGTGCAGCTTTGAAAAGTTTACTCAAAGGGCTGGCGTTGCTCCAGTGCAGTTAAACTGGTGATCTCCGTCCAGTAACAGCGCAAGAGAGGGCTCTGGTTTGGCTGTCAGCAGCCAGGGGTGGCTGCAGAGCTTCACCCTGGGTGGCAGGGCTGGATTCACGCTCCTTGCACCATGCTCCCAACCAGAGCACACAGGGTGCAAAAACAGTGAGGGCTGGACTGCGTGAGGCATGTTGCTGCCCAGAAGCCTCTGGCAGGGGTTGTACTGGAGGCTTGTGAGGTGCCCGGGCTGCTTCAGGCATGGGGCAGGGACCATCTCCAAATGGGAAAAGCCACAGGAGACCTGAAGCTGGCTTGTTTCCCTGGGTTGCACCTCCTCTGAACTACCCCATGGAGGGACAACTGGAGGCTGTCTCTGCAGGCCTCATCAGCAGTGTGCTCCTGGCAGAGGACAGCTGCTGGCATTGAGGCAGTTAGGTGATGGATGATTTATGTTCCCCCCAGCTCAGCGTCTTGCCAGAGACATAGGGACAGTGAGATGGGGAGTATCTCTGTGGTCTGCAAGCTCCAGGGACGATTTTGGCTTCCACGGTGGTGGGTCTGGACTAGTCAACAAAACCCATACGTAAAAAATACGAGCCCGATTCCCAGGACTCTTCTGGCAGTCCCAGAACTGAGGAGGGCAGGTGCTTCTGCCTGTGAATCCTAACTCTCACTGAAGGACTCACTGATGACCAAATACCATCTTCTGTGCTTTACTGGGTCTGTCAGGCATCCTGCTTACATTGAAGCATTAAGAAATACTTATTGTATGTGTTAGTGTTCTCTTATTAGTGCTCTCTGAGTATCACAGATATCATTGGCAATGGCCTACAGCAATCCATCAGATGTGAATGAAGAAGCCACTGCCATCTCTATTTAAGGACTAGGACCATGTTTCTTTCCCAGGATTACTGCCTTGAAAGGAGATGGTTCTAGGAGTGCCTCCAAATTGCAAATCTTATACCAGGACTTCTTGTGCTGAGGATCCACAGCAGATGCATCCTGGTTACTGGTGTTACTATAATTGCATTTATGAGCAAAACCTGCTTTAGGTCCACTTGCACCTGTTCTAGGTCTGCTGCTACCCCTTTGCATTCCTGGACATAACATGAATCCCAACACCTCTAAAATACATTTATGCATTGAGGTATGAATGCACTCAGAACCTGTAGCTGCTGTGCATACCAAAAAAATGATCTTTTAAACTTTTTGAGGTTCTGTTTGGTCTGTCATCTTTTTCTTAAACTACCTGATGTGAGAAGCACTTGCTGGAGGTACTCAGAAATCTTGTTCTGTCAGAAAAGGCCACCTGGGTGGTGACTGTGCCACCCCACGTGCTTTTGCACAGGGCTCCCAGGAGCTGGGACAGGACCAGTAAATTCTTCCCCCTGCAGACTCCTGCAGACACCAGTCAGTTTGAGGAAGCAAGAAAGGAGAGCAGAGGCCCAGAAGGAGAATACTATGTTCAAGTGAGCATGTAGAAAAAAACTAATCCTGATAACCTTGTGTGCCTGCTAAGCCCACTGGCAGGCTGGAGCACTTATCCAGAGCCATTGGAGAGGACCATCTGATCCAAGGCCACCAAACAGATCGTAGCCTACCAGCACATTGCCCAGTGTTGCGTGGGTTTGGAGCTGTTCCTGAGCAGTCTTCATAGAGCTGAATACAGGTATTTGCATGTTGCACAGCGTTTGGGATTTTCTTCTTCCTCTTAGCTCCGGTGGGCACTGCTGTACATGTGTCTGCGAGGGAAGTCGTGTTCTCAGTCACTGCCCAAATTGGTGTAACTTCCCCTGGACAGCAGCTCCCAGAACTGCAACCCTGTCTGCACCAACCCTGCTGGGGAAGGGGAAGGAGAAGGAGAAGGGCAGAGGCCGCTCTGCACAGGGACTTTGGTGAGGAACTTCCCCTGCATTTGTTCTCCTCCCCTAGTTCCTCATGCATGAGATTATCTGGGCCCTCATGCTCCCTGTCATGTGACATTCACCAGCTGGGGTTTCTATAGCAGGGGATGCTCATGTCCCCTCAAGAGGAGCCGTGGGCTTCCTGTGAAATCCCCCTGTGGAATAATGGCACACACCCCATCCACATTGCTACCCATGTGTCCAGTGTGCCTGAGCCTCTCATCAGCCCTGCTGCTGGGGGAGCTTTCGGGGGCACTTAGAAGTGTCCTTGCTTCTGGGGGAAACCAGAGCCAGCCCCTGCTGGCCCTGCCTGCTGGGGTTCAGCACAGGGAGCAGATCCCCTTTCACTCCCCTCTGCTGGGAGCTGCACCACTTGCTTAAGCACAGGGGAACAGGAGGAAGGTGAGCCATGTTTCTGCCCCCAGTGCCCCACCTGCAGCCATGGCAGTGCCCTCTAAGCCTTGGTCCAAGGGCAGGTGGTGGTAGCTCACATACAGCACAGACCCACCAACTTGCCAAGCTGGTCTTTCTCCAGTTGCTCCATATCTGCCTTACCCTCTTCTGCAGGATGGAGCCCAGACCAACATTCAGGCTTTGCTGTGTTCCCTTAAGGTTTGACCTACTCATTATCTGTCAGGCAGCTGTGGGTGTGTTCTAAATATTTGTTTAGATCATCTTTCTCATAGTGTGCTGAATAGTTTCTGAGCTGGAAGAGCAGGCAGAGCATTGGCCTGGGAACAAATTAAGCTACCCCCTCTTGGTATGTTTTTACTTTGTTTTCTTTCCTACACTATTTTGTTGGGCTTCAGCCCTACTGCGGATTTCACTGACATCAGTAAAACACTGACAATTTCCCTGGTGGATCTCAGCAGGATCAGAACTCTTCGGAGATGAAAGCATATCTGATTGTGTGAAAGACATTTTCAGAGGTCACTGAAATTCAGTCCCTTATCCCAGAGCCTCCTTTTGCCCTAGACACTAATATTGCAAGTGCAGTAGGTGAATTTAGGTTCCAGCCCCATGAGAAGATACACTAGTTAATACAGAGAACTTTAGAAATTGTCCTTCCTCTCTCTGATGTCATTTTTATCCCTTGAGTGTACAGAGATTAAAAGACAGTTGATGAGCATACTAAACATTCATTGCACATTTCTCTTCCAGTATCCAGCTGACCTCAAATCTAGAATGAAATGAATTTGCATTTGTTTCTAAAAGTATCTTATTTTGTGAATCAAAATGTCAACACATTTGATAATGGTCCCACATGAGACATTTGTATCTCTTGGAGTTTAAATTGCTGGATCAATGTCCCATGAATACTAAGGGTGTTTAAAGGACAAATTCTCTGCCTACTGCAGTGAAAATTTACCCCGAGGTATGACATTTCACCTGCCACTGAGTATAAGATTGTTGAATATAATGGACTGAAATAGCAAGATTTGCACATGCTGGTAACAAAAGCGGGTCAGCAGAAGATCCCATTACACCTTTCTCTTTTTTTTCTCTTCTTTTTTCAGCCATTAAAACTTGCATGCTTTTTACAATTTATATTACTGCACTGTTCAGAAGCCTATGCCTGAATTTGGGCACAGTTTAGTCATGTAACATATGAGTGGATAAAGAGAGCCCTGAAGAACCTCCTCTCAAAAGAGTGTGAGGAAATGAGAGCACCAGGGTACACCCAAGGTCTTGTAGCACAAAGCCTGGCTCCAGCTTCACCAGTTCCTGCGCTGGACCACAGAGCTATGAGCCCCATCACATGTTCTCCTGGTGGCAGCTCTGCTGATGGACAGGGCTTTGCCACAGCTCGTCTTTGCCCTCAGCATGGCTCTGTCCTGAGGAAGCAGGAGGACTGCTGTCAAGTCTCAACCCCCTCCTCCTCAAATGAAATACGGAGACAACTGGACTGAGCTATCAGCAAACTAAAGCGCTGCAAATAATCTGAACCCGGGGGCCTGGTGAAGCTGAGCCTGAGGCGAGGCATGTTTACCCGACGAAGTGCCAACATAAGCCAGGAGAACATACCATAAAATTGCACCATACTGTCCCTCCCTTGCGCTGTCACGGAAACCAGATGCCAGGATGGAAAAGCACCAGGAGATGAATAAAAAAGCTTTGAGTGCCACAGAGCCCTGCTCAGCCCTACCTTCTGCTGCAGGCCATCTATGCTTCCCGGCATTCTCTGGTCTCCTGCCAATTCCCATCAACAGCTGTGGTTTGTGGTTGTAATGTTCAGCATTTGTCTCCTCTTTCTTCTAGCAGACCTGCCCAAAAGCTGGTTGTGCAGCATGTAGCAGTTCAAGAGTCCCAGGACTCCCAGAACTGGCCTCTAAGCATGAAAACAAGTACTTCTTTGCTCCTTTATCTTCCCCAAGGCCTGAGACATTGCAAGTGGGGATTTGTAAGGCTTCTGGGCCCTTCTGATGGCATTTGTGAGGAAAGGTTATGTAACACAGTGCTTTATAATACATCATTTTCTTTCTTTTAAAGAACAAGGAAGTGCCAGCAGTAAATCTAAAGCTGGATTGCCAGCCCAGAAGCAGTCTGCTTACTGCATTTAGCAGATAAAATGTTCTTCACCGTGCTTATTCCCAGTTTCTGTGTCTATGTATTGCTGTTGAGGCTGCAGCTTGGGTAGGAGCAGATCCAAGATGTTTGCAAGTGTCTGTTAGGAATCCCACTCCCTGTTTCAGGAGGCCCCAGAAGTTCATTAGATGTTTAATAGCTTCCAGTCACTGCTGTGCTGGATGGACCTGAACTGGTGACCAAGGGGGGAAAGGTTCTCTCACACATTTACAAACCCTGAGGCATCTGTTCCCCAGACACAAATTTGTCTAATTCCCCTAAACCACTGATGATCTGCCCTGAAATGATACTCCCATTCCCTTAGGAAATCCCTTGGGTTGATATCAAGTAGATAGTTATTTTTGGATTCTTTCCCAGAGAGAGTGCACTGTATTGCTCTGAACCCTACACACCAAATAAATATATCATCCTACTGTAATAAAGGTCCAAAAAGTTTTATTGAAGGGGAAACAGATTATTAATAATTAAGGGTAGTTCACTGTATTGGTTTTGAGCCAAGTAAAGCTAATAGAGCTTTTTTTTACAGCAGAGATAAAAGTGTAGAATATTGAGTAAGAATTGATTGCAGCATTTAATGCAACATAAAGTCAATTAATGAATTGCAAGGGTTAACTCTGCATTTAAGGGAAATATGAAGCTCACAAACAATGTATTAAGCATTTTTAAAGATTAGCAAAAACAAACTAACAAACAAAAAACCCCCTTTTTGATTAGTAAATGCCTGTCTTTTTTTTTTCCCTGAGGGAGAAACTCAAATGGCCAATATTTTTACTTCTTTTATCCCAAAGCTCTGGGTGCTTATATGTATGAGTATGCTTTTCCCTTAGCCACTTTCAGAATAAAATAAAGCCTTTACAAGAAGGCGATCAGTGATTAATTTTCTAACAAAATTCTCCCACGGCTGCCTGTGATATTCTTGTGGCAGGGATGGACGGTAGCGTAGAGGGAACAGTCTTTGACAAATGCTTTTGTAAGAAAGGCTTTAAATGAGGGGAGTTCTAAACCGCTGTGTGTTTGGACCACCCCAAGTTGTTTACTGTCTACCCAATTACAGTTTCCTAATTTAAAAGTATATTTTCTATTTTTCTGCAATAACAGAAGAACATGACATTGAAAAAAGAAAACAGAATCACTGGGTGATCAGTTGTACTAATGAGGATGAGGAAGGTTTTAAAATGCTCTGCACTGAACAATTTAAATGTTTATTGCAGAATAAACCTGCAGCCATTCCTTCTCACTGACAGCCATCATACTGTAATGTTGTCCCTTTGCAGCCTTTCCTAAACCATCCACTTCTTCTGAAACCTTTGTCCAAGTCTCAATATGACATGAGGTCTTTTTCTGCACTATGGTCTCCTACTTTCTGCCTTATTTCTTGGTAGCCATTCAGTCTTCCAATGGGCACACGTGCCCCTTTGCCATCTGGCCACATTCAAGTCCTGAGTACAGCCCCCTCCGTACTAAACCCAAGCGTGCCACACTCAGCTACAAAACCTTTCACAAGCTCAGGGGCAGAGTCTGTCATCCAAGCAGCAGCGTGTTGTGCCTTAGGACAGAAGTGACCCCATTAAAACCATTTAGAAGCATGCACACTTATGACTGGCTCACTGCCCTTATGCCTCTCCTTGCTCTCACATGGTTCCCCAGGCCCTCTCGCATCTCTGCTTAAGCCAGGCTTCTTTGAGCAAACCACAGAAATGTTGTATTCTCTACATGTGCCCCTACCAGCTTTTTAAAGTAAAATTCAACTGATAAACAATTAAGATTAAAATAATAATGGGAACATAATGGGAGCATGAAGGAGCAGGTACTATTTGTCTTGTCTTAGAAGAGAAGAAAATATAATTGAAAAATAGAGTCCTGTGAACAGTGTAACTAATGAATTGTAATTTTCTTCTGATTTGCATTCTGTGTGCCTTGCATTTCCCACTGGATCTTTCTCAGTGTGAAACTTCTGGGCTCCTCCCTGTTTCCAGCTCTCCCCTTCCCTGCTATGTTCCCAGTGCTTCCGCTGCAGTTCCCCCAGTCTCTCTCTTACATCTTGCCAGGCAGGCAGGAGATGACCCAAGCAGGTTGACTGGGCAGTATACACGTTGTTGACTGTCCAGCACCATAAACCAGATTTCCGGGGGAGTGCAGGCTGTATGTCCTGGGACATGAAGAATGGCTACCTGTCATAGGCCAAGGGCTCACGGGCAAGCTAAAACTCAACTCCAAGTGATCAGCCTCACTGCAAAACATGTATTAGAGACGCTGTGCTGCTCCAACCTTTGTACCCAGGTTCGTTGGTTTAGGACAAGCTTGGTGGTAGAAAGCCAATGTGTACAGTAGATCTCAACATTTGTGTTTTCCTCTCATCTATGACTTAGTCTACATGCTGCTTGGAGCACGAACTGCACCAGTGTTTTTGTAGGGTATTGTACAAATATTTCCAACTTAGCTTTTTGCATCTGAAGTTACTGAAGTTTAGTGGTATCACTTTAGGCACTTAGAAGGTGTCAGAATGGGAGGTATCCCTGCCAGGCTACGTAGCCTTCTTGCTTAATGTTATACAAGAAGTCTGAGGTCAGAAACACGGTCTAAGCTTCAGAGTTACAGCCTAGCACCTCACAAGAGAAGACTATTTTGCTTCTTTCCGTTTTTTAGCTTATTCACTGCCTGAGACAGGAATAATTTAGAATCAGGAGAATATCACCATGTATTTAAAAAGTTCCACTGGTTTGTGATGCAATCCTGCAGCAGCGGTGTGGTCATGGGGAAAAGCTGTCTAGCCTGATCATTAACATAACAGGCACCTAAGCTGTGACTCCAGGAACCCAGATGCCTCAGATGGGACTGGATCCAGATTGGTATAAACAGGCACAGAATGTTTCCCAGCTCGTGTGTGAGGTTTATCAGCTGGACATAAAAAATATTCTTTTAATCAATTGGGAAAACTCAGAATAAGTTTAAGCAATTACAATGTGCAATACCAGCTTTATTCTCTTTCCTTGCTAACTGAATATTAAACAGCTATATCTGGTGCTAGATTTAGCCCTAGGTGCCATATTCCTGCTCAGGAAAAAGGAAGAGAAAGATGTCTGGTGTGCAGTTTTACAGTTGCTCAGCAAAGGAAGTGTTTAAGTGCCTGCCTAAATGCTTTTGTTTCATGGCAGCCTTCATCTGTACCCAGTCTGTTTCTCACAGATTACAGCATGGGAAAGTCCTGGCTTTCCAGTTCCTCTGCCAGCAAACTCTTCCTTGCAGCTAGAGGGACTTGTGCTTGTGTGACCAGCAAGGACTCTATTTCTGTCCCTCTAGCTACCCAGGCATCTTAAAATGATTGTGCTCAAAGACTCTGCTTCATAACCCAAATATATCTACCATGAGGGTGATTGGTGACTGGGAATTTCTTATCCCACAGAAAAAGAGTGCTACCTAACCACTTCACATGAGGTCATGGGAGAGCCTACAAAAAATGTGTGTACTGATGAGGAAAGGGTTTCTTCAAAATTCTTTACATTCAGCAATTTGGTACACTAAAATGATTTTAATGTCTGCTGCTCTTTGGAGCATATTGATGGCATTGCAAGAAGGCAGCAGTATAATGGGATACAACAGATGACTGCATCAAAACAGTGAAATTTTAAAGAGGTAGATGTAGTTGGTGAGCTAATGACTAAATTATAGTCTATTTTTTTTCTCTCATTATTCAGTAGCCTTGTACTCAATATCACTTAGATCACACACAAAGATAAATTTGGTTTATAGAAGTTCAAGTGAATGCTAAAAAACCAGTTGAGGTTTTGATTGACTAAGTTGAATTCTAGTTTTCAGATGGGACCAAATGGTCAGGTCCTTTCAAACTGAACTAGTGGTGCAAGGGCAGAACATTGGCAACAGTGACACTGCAGTCCAGTGAGGTGCTCAGCACCCTCAGCTCGTGGTTGTGCCACTGGAGCTCAAGGAACACGTCCTATGGGATACAGCCTGAGATGCTGTCCTTGCTCATGTCTTGCTCAGCGGTGCCTAACAGTTATTTTGTGAAGTCCATGTTTACTCACTGAATTTTGAAATTGTCCCCTGAGATTGATACTCTGCAGAGCCCTTTCCTGAGGTGCTTTAATTAAGTTACCTATTTCCCCAACAGAAGATTGCAACTTCCCCTGTGATGTGAAGAGGAAACTAAGAACAGCTGTAGCAAAGGAAACAGCTGAGGCAAAGTGAAATGGTCTCTTGACAATGTGCCTTGGTAACACCTAGACACAGCCCAAAAATCACTTATGAGCCAAAGGCTCTTCTGAGAGCTTCTAATAACAAATGAATTAAGCACTTTGGGGAAAAAAAAAAAAAAACACCCACCAATAAACAAAAAGCCTGCAATGATTACATCACGACAAAGGATGTGATCAAAGTAAAATACCAGTCTCATGCTCCTCAGGTAGGCAGAAATCTCAATTAAATCAATGAATATTTGTTTCCATAAGGGCAGCAAAACTGTGTTTGGTCAAAAATGCCCAAATCAAACCAAAACAGAAAACTGAGTTCTCTTCCAGAGAGTAATGAGACAGTCTAGCCCTCTTGGATATTGTCTTCTCTGTTCTCTGAAACACTGATTCTGTCCACTAACTGGAATACTATTATGCTGCTGATTGATCTGAAACATTCTGTAGGGAAGAGAAGAAAAAGAAAAGATAATGTTTGTGAGAAAGTTCCAGTTCAGATATATGTTTTATTTCCTCCTGTGGTCCTGGTGGTTTACTTTGTTTGATAAACTGGCCTGACTGGGGTTAATGGGAGGTCAAGCGAAACTCTGCCACTCTACATCACTTGATTTGCAGCCTCCTCTGACTTGGTGAAGCCCTTACTTAAAGGCACTGACTGCTACCCAGAGTGAATAAATACAGTGACATTTAGGAGTTTTGCTGGAGAAAGATGCCTCTCATACGAGCAGAGGTGATGGCCTAGCACCTGCTGAGGTGATTGTAGCTTTTCCACTGAGCACACCTCTGCGGAAGAATAGGCGCATCTGGGGCTTTTCCTCCACTGACTGCCATAAGTTCAGAAGTGCAGTCTGTGGCCATGACCTCCTAAACTTGGTAATGCTGGATTATCTCAGTTGCTTAGCAGGTCTCTTCCCTTGCCTGTTTGCTACCAGCATAGGTTCACCACTGCAAATATTCAAAGTACTTGTCAGTGCAGTGGTGTCCATGTGGTGATCACTGAAGAAATTCTGTATTTCAGAAACTTTTATAAGCAGCTTAAAGATCTCAGAGTCTAATACTGTGTTCTGCTCTATTCTGTAGCAGGTCTACTACTCTAATTTATCTTTCTATTTTCCAGTAGAGATAAAACATGATTAAAATAGCTGCAGTTCCTCTTTCTACCTTCCTCTATGCTTACTGGTCTGTAATCTTCTAATGCAGGCTTAACACCTGACATTTTCTCTTTTTTCCTCCTTTTTTTTTCCTTGTCTCATATAAGTGAGGCAAGGCAGCAAAATGTGAAAAAAGAAGAGTTTTATTTTGTAAAATCTCCATTACTATTCTTGATCACAGTCCAACTGACATGGCACTGAACCCTCCTGTGTTATTTGACTTAAAGAAGTGTTCATTAATTGAGAGCGTGCTGTGTTTTGTAGCTGAGGCTCCCCACATGAAGAGGCCGTGCTGATCATTTGTAGGGAGGAACTGCATCACCAGATGAGCAAACTCAGAAATAATCTTGGACTTTGTAATGGCAGAAGAGGAGATGACTGATGTAATTAGTCACGTGAAGTGACTGGGGCATAGCATGAGGACATGACTGGATTTCACCAGGTCTGTCAGGGTAAAAAGATTGAACTCCAGAAGCATCTCGGTTTTCCCACTTGCCACCTAAATATCACAATGACCTTTTATTTGGTGTGGGGGGAAGGCATTCTGAGATTATGAGTGCCTGTCTCCATGCAAGTATAAAACATTGTAACTGTTTGGCATGACAGTATCTGGAAGCACTTCAGGGATCCTTAAGAGCATCCAGTGATTTGACCTTGGCTTTTTGTTTTGTCTGTGCTTCTGGAAATTTATGTAGATCCTTCATATTTTGTTACAATTGTTTATATTCTGAAGAGCGACATTCATATCAGAGGATTTGTACTATCTAAATGAAAGCCCTGAAGGACTCTGTGGTATAAATGTGACTGCCTCTGCATTCCCTTGTCTACTACTGTGGCACTTGAGAATGTGGGGAAATCTGGGCAGGGGAGGGCAAAACCTGACGTTAGCTTTATCTGAACCAAAAGGTGTTATGAACCACAACAGCGTAACAAGGGAGCCCTGCAAAGCTGCCTTTCTTCCATTCTTGACATTTTCCGTAAGAAATTTCATCTCTTTAGCCATTTTTAAAAAGAATAATCTTTGGCCATAGGATGTTTACTTTCTGTTTTCATCCATGTAATGGAAACGCTATTGCTGTCCTCCCCCCAAGAACAAACAAGGCTGCTGTCAGTGGTCAGGGTGCTCTATTGTCCCTGCTGAGTACACATGGCACAGAGTGATGGTCACTTCTTTTTCCCTTTGGACTCTCTCCCCTAGGCTACCATTAGGCTGAAAAGCAGCTCAAGTATCCTAACAGTGCATGGCACCTAAGGGCAGGTTTGCTCCTGTAGCTTTATTTATCCATCTGGCCAGCCATACATAAAATAAAGCCATCTTTTGTCACTGGTATATATACATATATATGCAATACATATACATCTAATAGTACATTTTGAGCTTATTAATCTTTTCTTGATGAAAATGCTCTGGCCTGTTTTCTTTCCTGTCAGATATATGTACCTGGCACCAACAGTCCTACTAACAAAACAATCCTCAGGCATTTAGCAGCATAGGAACAGTTACATTCTGTTACCACTCTTTCATTCTATGATACTAACTGACAAATAAAATCGTTAATTCTGTTTCATTGCTGTTGTTTTGGGGGTTTGTTTTTTTGGGGGAGTTTTAATATGCGTTGCAGTGATAGCCTGGTAAAATAATTTTGCATTCAGAAGAAGCAATTAAGAAATTAAAAGTGAAGGCAGAATTAATAGAAAATTGCTGAGTTTTTTAGTCATGCAGCATTTTCCACAGTGTTTAATAATTTTTTATGCTTCAATTATTATGTGGGATGTGGATGTCTTAGTGTGCAGCTGCTGTTAAAGCATCAGTGATGCTCAGGGTCTGGGTATTCTTGTACTTCTGAAAGATGTGAGATCCAAATCAAAGGTACCTTACAATCTTGGAGAACCCTAAAGAGTATATATTATTATAAACCTGCTTATGGTTTCAGTAGGAAATTTTCTTTGTCTAACCCCACCCTGCCAAGCCCTGGGTGCTTTATAATGTTATGAGCAACAAAAACTGTTCATCCTTGAGGCTGGTTATGTGTACTTCTTTAGTTCTGTGTAGCAGGACAAAGTTCTATCGTATGGCAGGTGAGACCTCCAGTTTCTATTAAGCCCAAATAGTAACGAGTCCAACATTAACTCAGAGCACAATTCTGCTTCCCTTGAATTCAGTTCAGTGGGACCCGGATCACTTCCTGCCCGGCATACAGACTTTTAAAACTCTGTGGACTTTAGACAAGATGAGGATGTCATAGTGACCTGCCTCATCTCAGGAAGGAGTGTACATCGATTCACACCTCAAAATTTGTATCCACTGCAAAAAAATCCTTTCTGTGGCAGAAAGGAAAAGCCATGTCAAGCATTTGTTTGGCCACTTACACAAATCACACACAGGCAGAAATGGAACTTCTGTCATTCTGCTGAAGGTGCTTCTATGAAAATCTTTTTTCATATCTTCTTGGACATCTTTTCTGTTTGCTCCAGTCTGTACAAACCTCTCAGAGCCTCCAGAGCTCGCCTGAGCACTCCCCTTTCCCTGCTTAGGTGAAGGCAGTGGGCAGGTAAGTGGTGCACCAGCCCTGGTCTTGCCTGACTGCTACCCAAGGACCAAAACTCAAATGTGGTGATTTCCTTTGAGTTCACCAAACAGGTTTTGCAGCTGAACTATACTCACAAATGGCTTCCTTCATATCCCAGGATACTCTTTTAGGTAGAATGCTTTAAAGTTATTATAGTCAATCCATGTATCTTGAATCCTAACAAGTTAAATATGAACTAAATTTATCAGATTAAGTCAACATACATGTAGGTATGAAAATAAAAAGAGAAATACATTGACATATAAATAAATCTCTGAGCCATTTTCCATTTTTGTGCTTTCTCAGTGGACTCGGGGGTACCTGGTATTCACTAATATTTGGCAGTTATCAAACTGCTATCAGACTTCTGAACAGAAACCAGTAGAAGTGGTTAGACTTTGAGGTGGTTGGTTTGTCTCTTTCAGATTGAGAAATACCCTTTGATTACAGCTCTACTGATAATGTTATACTGTTTGAGGATGCAAGTTTTGTCCTGGCAGTGTCCATATGCTACTGCCTGGCTGTCCCACTCAGTCTCTGAACCACTCCCAGCGCAGCCTCACTAAACATGCTGTGATCTTCCCTTGGTGTCAGAACAGCTCAGCGTGAGGGCCAGGTGAGACTTCATGGCAAAATGTAGAAAAGCATTGTCTAGATTCCAGGTTACTTTAAGGAAAAAACCCCAAACCAAGGGAAAACAAACAGCAGAATTTTAATTTTTTTCTTTCTCAGTAAAGTCTATGTGGAATTTTACCAAAGCAGCAAGCCCTAAGCTAAGGTATTGGTCTAATTCCTCTGCTTTGGGGAATTTATCCACAGCAGGAGAAGCAGTTCAGGGTGTGCATTGTCTGTGTGTGAGGGTACCAAAATCCAGAGTGTGATATGGAAGGTGAAACCTTCATAAATCACAGAATCACAGAATATGCTGAGTTGGAAGGGACCCACATGGAACACTGAGTCCAAATCCTAGCCCTGCACAGAAAGCACATAATTTAGCCCATCAAATGTTCTTAAAATATGTTTTTGTGTTTAGAGTAATTTAGAATCATTCATGCTGGAGACCTTTCAGATCATTAAGCCTGTCCATAAATCTGTAGCAAAGTCACCACTAAACCATGTCCCCAAGTGCCACATCTATATCTTTTAAATACCTCC
Organism: Eulacestoma nigropectus; assembly: GCA_013397775.1. Taxonomy (NCBI): domain Eukaryota; kingdom Metazoa; phylum Chordata; class Aves; order Passeriformes; genus Eulacestoma; species Eulacestoma nigropectus. Next base: position 1,548,665 of record VZTE01005484.1, on the reverse strand, counting down.
AGTGATGGTGAGTCCACCACTTTTATGGGCAGCCTGTTCCAATGCTTGACAACCCCTTCTACGAGGAATTTTTTCCTGATATCCAATCTAAACCTTCCCTGATGCAACTTGAGGCCATTTCCTCTTGTCCTGTCTCTTGTTACTTGGGAGAAGAGATCGACCCCCACCTGGCTACAACCTCCTTTCAGGGAGTTGTAGAAAGCCATAAGGTCCCCCTGAGGCTCCTTTTCTCCAGGGTAAATAACCCCATAATCCCATGTGGTTTTTTGTGGTTTTTAAACACATTTTGCATGTCTTTTGCATTTTCGCGGTGATGGAGGCGGAAAGCCTTCCGCGATCACTTTGAGCGCAATGGTACAAGGCTCTGGCAGTGCTCACTGAGGGATAGAACTTTCCACATTCTTCTTTTTTTTTTTTTTAAATTTATTTTTGCTTTTATCTTACAACACGATCCACCTGGGAAGACATTTCTGAACGGCTTTTAGCCAGCAGCCCTGCTTTTCCCTGAGAAGGAGCACCCCATCTCCCTCCTCAACCTGGCCTTGCCAACTGCAGGCACTTACACCCCAGAGCCAGGCATTAAAAAAGCACCAGAACCACACCGCTGGCCCAAGGACCGATCAATAACTTCGGCTGAGCGACGCTAAGGAGCTGTTCGCGAGGGGCTGCGGGAAGACGGCGGCCCCTTTAAAGAGGTTGCCCCACTCGCCGCCTCGCCCGCCCGCCTCTCTTTCGCTCCCCCACCCGTGCCCGAGACACTCGGAGTCGAAGCAGGTGCATGCGCAGTGCGCTAGCGGCCGGGCGCGCTTGCGCAGTCACCTGCTGCTGGCCGCCCCCCCCGGTACATCCGGGTCAGCGCACGCCCGCCCGCACGGCCGGTGCCCGCGGTGCTGTGCGGCCGCTCCCCCCCCGCT